>JAACJM010000403.1:0-52160 GCA_013368315.1 Tetrapyrgos nigripes
GGGATTTCCCGGGACGCATTGGGAGCTACCAGAGATGGCTCGGTAGCTCCCAGGGATTTCCCGGGAAGCATTGGGAGTTACCAGAGACGGCTTGGTAGCTCCCTGGGATTTCCTGGGAGGCATTGGGAGCTACCAGAGACGGCTCGGTAGCTCCCTGGGATTTCATGGGAGGCATTGGGAGCTACCAGAGACGGCTCGGTGGCTCCCTGGGATTTCCCTTTGAGGAAATTGATGTATGCAAAGATGAGGTGTAGCTAGAATGGTCCTATGTTCATTAAGCCAGAATAGTGTACCGGTCAGCATACTTATGTGCTGTGTTGTCAGTATCATCAATCGTTTTAGAATTCCGGTTCTGGCATAAAGTCCCTTGTTCTTGATTTTAGTGCAATAGCGTGTTAGCTTGGTGTTAATCTTGTGTACATTGAACTCCTATTTATCAGGTCTTTATCATTTCTTTCAGTAGTGTACTATTTGATCTGTACCGGATGAAGTATAGATCAAAAAATAAATGCTGTTCTTTCAGTGGTGTACTATTTAACTTGTACTGAGTATAGTATAAATCAAAAAGAATCTCTATACATGAAATGCTTAATCCCTAGCACTTTTCAGTATATCTCATAGTGGTGTGCTATCCTATTTAATACATTGTGGTGTTTCAGCCAACATTCAAAGGCTGTTTTGAGACTTTTTACACACCTAACAGCCTAATATAGCAGTAAAATACAGTAAAAAATACACAAAATACACAAAACAAGCATGAAAAATGGAATGGCGAGTTTTGGAGGAAAGAAAGACCCCGGACACCTAGTGACAGTGTGACAGGAGTGGTAACTCCCACTGGACCAGTGTGAGCTCCCAGACACACCAGATATGGTGACTCTGGGAGTCAACAGCTCAATACCTGGGGTCTCCCTGGAGATATAGGAGACTCCCAGAGCTCTAGGTAGCCCCCCAGGTATTTACCCACCTCAAGGTCCAACTTTGTACAGAGGCTATACCACCTAACAAGGTAGGTACCAGGGGTGCCTGAGGTGTCAGGTCCTACAATCTGGACTCTGAATGTTGCCTTCGTAGTTAAATTGGAATTTTCTGGAGTATTTACTGTAATTTACAGCAGTCTTTATGTCCAAAATCACCTACTTATAAGTTAACACACTGCAAATGTATATTGTACATACCACATTCTTCATTGCCAATTGGTTTAGCCTCTAATGAGTTGAGTACATAAACTTTAAAATTGCAGACATAGAAATACAGTGATCTAGAGAGAACAGGCATATCCAGATTAATGAGTTTCTAGTATTCAGAGGCAATGACAATAGTTTTACAAGCCAAAAAAATAGTTTAGACAAATTCAAAAGAGATTAGGACATCAAAGGGATTTCATAGGCATAGAAGTTTCTTTTGCATCATTTTGAGACGGCTCAAGAGTAGCTGGAGCAACATTGAGGTAGTCTGAGTGTAGCTTAAGGGTAGCTTGAGGAAAGCTTGAGTAGTAGCTTGAGTGGTAGCTTGAAAAACTGGTGGCCTGTTGCTAAGTATTTACCATAGCTTGCTTCCTTCATTTTTCTGCTATTCTGCAGTCTATGCACTTCAGACTGATGATCCGTGATTATAAATGAGCTATCATCTTATTCCTGGGCTTCTAGTGGGCTCCAAGAGTGATTCATTACTCTAGAGTCTAGGTGCTCAATGAATGGCTCTTTCCATGCAAGTAACTTGATATAAAATGAAGTGTAGTGAAGTTGACTAGACTGGAATAAGGACAGTCATACCCAAAATGGAAAGTCAAGCTACCCTCAGGCTACTATAATCAAGCCACACTCAGGCCACACTCAGGCCACCTCAAGCCACACTCATCAAGCCACCTCAGGCCACACTCAAGCCACACTCATCAAGCCACCTCAAGCCACACTCAAGCCACACTCATCAAGCCACCTCAAGCTACACTCAAGCTATACTCAAGCTACAGTCAAGCTATAGTCAAGCTACACTCAAGCTACTCAAGCTGCTCTCAAGCTACCCCAAGCTACTCTCAAGCTTCCACCAGCTACTTTATATGCCCCTAAAATGCCTTTGATGTGTCATGAATCGTCTCCCGCCTATTCATTTCCCTTTCTATTCTTTTCCCTTTACTACCTATTCCCCACTCTAACCCCATAAACATCAACCATTTCTCATCATCGTCTATAGTTACCATCTCTCTAGATCTATGACTCATATTCTTATCTCCTCCAATTCCTATCTCCATGGACATTCTCACTGTCAATCACTCCGTGTGATCCAGTACCTTCATCTATCCATATTTGACTTATTATTCTCTCGCCCTTGACATTTCCACATGATACCGTCTATTATTACTTACTCTTTCCCATCTGTTCATATTTTACTTATATACCTGTGATCTTTGTAATCTATTCCTTAGTTCGTTCACTTCGTCTCCGCTCCGTACTCTTACTACGCAGTGTAGAGCCTAGTCAGCTTACTTCCTCTCTATCTCTTTATCCCTCTATCTCTCTTGATCAATCTATTCTCTTGTAAACCGGCTTTCTCGTATTGTGTGACTTGGGTGGTTATCGAGTGTATCGACAACCTTGACACTTGAACGAACTCCCATACACCCACCTCACTAATTGAGTCTTTTCCCTTATATCCTATTCGCCTCTATTCTCAACTCCTTTCATCCTGTCTACCCCACGTTCCTGAATTCGTATCGAACCTCCTGAAACCCCTCGTGACTACGAACGGATTCCATTTCCCCTTCCCCGTTACCTCCTGTACTCCGAATACGCGGTCTCTCACGGAAGGAAACTACGAACGGATCCTTGGAGTCTCGACCGACACTTCGTTTGCACAAGACGTTGGGTGTGGAAACTTACCTCAGGTGACGTAGTCCTCTCAACGTTCTCGTACATAACGGTGAAAGAAGACTTCGATACAGGAGAAACTGTGGTTCAGATTCAAGGACCTTTATTCCTCAAAGAACACGTCGATTACTCTCCATCTTCACCTTCCCCCGAATACGGCCTAGCATCTTCCTATATCCTAGGGCCCAACTACCTTTCATAAAAAAAAAATCAGTGTATGACTGAGCGACGGTCCGCATCTGCAGATCTGAAACTCCGTTGTGCTAACTGACCACACGTATTCCACCCCGCATCAAACCAAGACGCTTGCTATATCCCTGAAAACGGCGACGACCCTTGGGTTCCGTGTAAAGCTCAACCTTGCCTAAACAGATACAACACTCAACGACTTACCGACGTAGAACTCCCGAATTGGTTACACGTTATAACCCAGCTCCAAGAACTCGCGATCCAAAAGGCACATCGAAAACCGAGAACCAGATCAGGCCAAGGAACTTCTACACCTACCAACCCAGTACCAGAAACACCTTCCAATAACCCACCAGAACCAAACGACCCCACTTCCCCACCTTCTTCACCCATCATTCCATCCGCCGAAGGACCATCCGTAGCCCCTCGTCGCCCCCCTACACCTCCTTCTCCAGACCCATCAGACCCAAACGACTCAGTCATGGCTGACACACCTCCTATTGGGTCGAACGGAACCTCAGAACGAGGAAGAAAACCGGATCCCTTCAACGGAGAACGTAGCGAGGCAAAACGATGGTTGGCCCAGTTTAATAACTATCTACGCATGAACGAAGGAAGGTACCCAACTGAAGAAAGTCGGGTTTCATTATTTCTGTCATTCTTCACAGGAGAAAAAGGAGGAGATTGGGCAACGCAGAGATTGACGGAACGAGATGCAGATGAAGAAGACGAGGAGTTGAAGAATACACCAGATCAACGGAGATGGATAACTTTAAAAGAGATACGTGATCGATTCAAAAGGGACTTCAGACCTTTAGCCTCGGAAGATGTGGCCAGGACAAAGATCAAGTTTGCCAGAATGAAGGGGACAGATATCAGCGGCTATAACAGCATTTTTGACACGTATGGGGAAGAATCTGAATTCGGAGAAGCAGCACTGTTGGAATTCTATCAGGACGGGTTACCACCCAAACTTCGAGAAGCAGTTGGAAGGACGTATCCGAAATGGAAAAACTTCGACCAGTATCAGGAAAGAGCTGTGGAGCTTCACTTAGAGTGGTTGAAGGAACGAGAGAGACAAGGACGATGGAAGACTACTTCAACGTCAAAGAATAGTCCAGGTCCGTCTCAAGGAAGAACGGTAGCTAGCGTAAATGCGCTCATGGGATCAGGTGCTAACTCGTCTTTCAATCTACCGCCGAAACTGACACCTGATGAAAGGGACCGACTCCGAAAAGCAGGAGCATGCTTCGCATGTAGACAAACTGGACACATGAGTAACGAATGTCCAACATTCCCGAGAACGTCGTCTCAGAACACTTCCCGAACCTTCCCTCCTCGTACCATTCGAACAGCCTAAACTGCATCCCCTCCACCGGTAACGGTGGCACAGGCATCCTCTTCTCGAAACACGATCAAGGAAATCTCTGATATGGTAAACAGGGTTAAAGGATTAGAAGGAGAGGAAAAGGAACAAGCAACCGTCTATTTGAAGGATATTATGTCTAAATTGGATTTTTAAATCGCTCCTCTGTTACGTCGTCAGCAGGAGTAAAACAGTACACCGGACAGTTAAAGAACAATCGATATAGTGTGTTATACCCCTCTTGTGAGCGATCCTTTCCTTCAGAAATAAGAATGTCAGCAATCACTCGCAATAAACAGATACCATCAATCACACTCAAAACTGAACTAATCGGCAAAATTACTGGCAGAAAAATCGACGCAAACGCTCTAATAGACAGCGGTGCAGAAGGCATAATCATTAACAGTCAATTCGCACAAAGAAATCAACTTACCCTCCTTCCTATCAAAAACCCATTCCCAGTTCGAAACATTGACGGCTCTGAAAACACCATGGGATGGGTACGAGAATACACTATCCAAAATCTTCGTATCTATTCCCGAGACAACAAGGTGTACCATGAAGAACAGGCCGAATTCTATGTAACGGACATCGGGGATCACGATATAATCCTCGGTACCGACTGGTTGGAAGAACATAATCCAGATATAGACTGGTCAGACTCACGGGTAGGCATGACTAGATGCCCAGAAACATGTATCACAGCAAAACCCCCCGTTCTCCACTTGAAAACTAAAACCTTAAAACCCATAGTCATCGATCCAAGAACCCATCACAAGGAGTACCAAGTCAGGTGGATAGAACCAGTTGGACGATTCAAACCCACAGCCCAACCGAAAATTGCAGGGCGACGTCGTCGAATTCCTATTCGATCTTTCCACCGAAATTCAGAAGAAACGGCAATCTTTACTGAAGATGACTACGGGAGAGATACGATTCCAGAACGATGGGAACAGGATGTAATGGAAGAGTTATTAGGGAAAGAGGAGAGATTCGATGAAGAAGCATCAGGAACACCGGATCTGAACATCCGTGCGGGTTTTACGAAAGCACAAGAACTCGCAGAGGCAGCTCAGAACATTCAAGTCGATGTACCTCTTAAAGATAAGATTCCTTCGCAGTATCATCAGTTCCTACGAGTCTTTGACAAACAAACCTCAGAAAGATTACCGAAACGTGGCGAATGGGATCACGCTATCGAGTTAAAATCGGACTTTGAACCACGCCCTTGCAAAACATATCCGCTGTCCCCAAATGAACAAAAGGAACTCGACGAATTCATCAAGGAAAACTTGGAGAAAGGGTACATAAGACCGTCGAAGTCTCCTATGGCAAGTCCCTTCTTCTTTGTAAAAAAGAAAGATGGAAAACTACGACCAGTACAGGATTACCGTGCCCTAAATAAAGGGACCGTCAAGAACGAATACCCTTTACCACTTATATCGGAACTCGTAGACAAGCTCAAAGGGGCACGAATATTTTCCAAAATCGACCTTAGATGGGGATATAACAACGTGCGTATCAAGAAGGGAGATGAATGGAAAGCGGCGTTCAAAACCAACCGCGGTCTCTTCGAGCCAACGGTGATGTTTTTCGGTCTTATGAACTCTCCAGCCACATTCCAAGCAATGATGAACACTCTATTCAAGGACCTGATCGACTCTGGAAAAGTCGTAATCTATATGGACGATATTCTCATATTCACGGAATCACTAGAAGAACATTGACACATGGTAAAACAAGTACTGGCACGACTCCACAATAACGACTTATACGCTAAACCGGAAAAATGCACCTTCGAAACCGACTCAGTAGAATTCCTCGGCCTCATCGTGTCACATAACACATTAGCGATGGATCCAGTCAAGGTCGAAGGGGTAACTAAATGGCCAGTCCCACGGAACGTCAAAGACGTACAGTCATTCCTCGGCTTCGGAAATTTTTATCGTCGTTTCATACGAGATTTCTCAAAAATCGCACGACCACTGTTCGATCTCACGAAAAAGGAACATCCATGGGAATGGTCTGAGGAAGCTCAAAGGGCCTTCCAGGCACTCAAAGATACGTTCACGACTTCACCAGTTCTTCTCATGCCTGATCATTCTAAACCGTACCGAGTAGAAGTTGACGCGTCAGATTACGCCACAGGAGGTATCCTGCAACAACAAGGATCGGATGGCAAATGGCACCCAGTAGCCTACCTGTCAAAAGCGTTATCCGAAACTGAACGGAATTACGACATCCATGACAAAGAACTGCTAGCGATCATACGTGGACTTGAAGCCTGGCGGCACTACCTGGAAGGAGGGCCGCACACCATCGAAATCCTGACCGATCACGACAACCTTAGGTACTTCACTACGGCTCAAAAACTCAGCCGACGGCAAGCAAGGATGGCCTTGTTCCTGACCAGATTCGACTTTACGCTCACCCATAAACCTGGAAATCTGAATCGAAGTGACCCACTTTCTCGGAGACCGGACCATAAAGAGGGGGTCGAAAACGACAACAAAGACAGGGTCTTACTTGACCCTAGATTCTTCAGAATTCGAGCGACACGACCAGGAACGGTAACCGCAATAGGAGATGCGGAGTTGAAAAGGCGGATTAAGGAGTGTCCAGATAAGGATGCTGAAGTCATGAGTGCGTTACAAACTATCTTTGACAATGGACCACGCGCTTTGGCAAAGAATCTACAGGAATGGAACTACGAAGACGGAATTATCTTGTTCCGAGGGAAGATCTACGTCCCAAACGATCAACAACTCAGACGGGACATCGTTAAAATGCATCACGACAGCCTTACTGCAGGTCACCCAGGACGATTCAAAACATACGAACTTGTCAGTAGAGAATTCTGGTGGCCCGGTATGTCAGTATTCGTTCGCAGCTATGTTGAAGGATGCGCTACCTGCCAGTTAACCAAGGCAAACAACCACCCTGCGCATGTACCCTTAATCCGAACGAAATACCGGAACGACCCTTTGGTACCATTACGACTGACTTCATCACGGACCTGCCAGAATGTGATGGCTTCAATGCAATTCACGTCACGGTCGACCGATCAACAAAAACAGTTGTCATCTCCCCATGCAGAAAAGATATTGATAGCGACGGAACAATCGACCTATTGTTCGATCAACACTTGGCGACGGTATGGCTTATGGGATAAAATGATATCTGACCGCGGACCTCAATTTGCAAGCCAAGTGATGAAAGGCATCTACGCTAAGTTAGGTATCACTTCGGCACTTAGTACCGCTTACCATCCGCAGACAGACGGAGAAACAGAGAGGTTCAATCAAGAACTGGAACAATACCTTCGAACCTTCTGTAACTATCGCCAAGACGATTGGGTCAAATACCTACCATACGCTGAATTCTGTCATAATACCCGGGTTCACTCAGCAACTGGGAAATCGCCGTTTGAATTACTCCATGGATTTTTGCCCCGACTATTCCCTTCCATCAACCCAACTTCACACGTACCAAAAGTCGAAGAACGCCTCCAGAACTTGGATACAATTCGAGAAGAACTGAAAGCAAGTCTGGCGACGGCAGCTGAACTAATGAAAGAGCAAAACAAAGACTACCGGAGCGAAGGGGTGAAGTTTAAGGTTGGGGATAAAGTGCTGCTGGATGGGAAGAATCTGAAAACGACGAGACCGAAAGCTAAGTTGGCAAATCGTCGTCACGGACCATTCGAAATCACTGACGTTATCAGTGAAGTCAATTATCGACTCAAATTACCGAATGGCTGGCGCATTCATCCAGTGTTCCACGCCTCACTCCTATCGCCGTACAAAGAGACCGAAGCCCACGGAGTGAATTACCCGGGAGAACCTGCTGAGCTACTACCCGAAGACAACGAATATGATGTGGAAGCGATTCTAGATTCAAAACCAACGAGAAACCGACGGGGAGTACAATACCTTGTCAAGTGGTTGGATTATGCTGACTCGGAAAATTCATGGGAACCAGCGTCAGGATTGACGAAGGTGAAGGAGATGATCAAGACCTTCCATCAACAACATCCAGATGCATATCGACCCAAAAACCTGATACGTCCGGGAACAACGGTGCGTTCACTAGGCGTCGCCATGGAAGACATATGGCAAAGTACCCGGGTGCTTCAAGCGAAAGCGCAACTCCGAGGAGAAACACTGTTACGAACGGTGGGCATCCTATGCCCGCCTTCACACCCCACTCGGCAATCGAACTCAGAATTCTGTCATCACTCATCAATCGCATTCCCTCGTTAACTGCGTTTACGTCAAAACCATCCTCGGGGGTTACTTGACCGTCCATTCAAAATTTCCTCCATACAGAAAACAAGTATAAAAGACCCCTCGCAACAACGAAGAAGGACAGAACTCAACCACAGCCTACCAGTTTCACCTCACTCCTCTCACACAACATCTTCATCATCGCCATGTCTACCGCTTCTTCCACCAACACCAACGCGAACAACGCGCTCCCAACCAACAGGGGACGTTGCACCTATGGAGTCCGTTCTGGACGACGGTGCCGAATGGCGAAACAACACGCAGGACCTCACAACGGGTGCCAACGCTGCACATGGGGAGGAGAGGATGGACCAGGACGATGCAGATTGGGCAGAGGACACAAGGCCCGTTGTGTGGTACAATGGACGTCGCTACGTGCGGAACATAGAGGAAATCTAGGATGGGGAGACGCCAGTATATGGGGGGCAAACAACGTTGTACAATGGAGCATGGACGACAATGGAGGAGGATGGGGAACGGCTACCAACACAACGGAGTGGGGAGACTTAGACTGGAACGACCCCAGATGGGAGATTGCCAACTACACCATGGATTGGGACAAATACTGGCCTAGCCAGGGAGATGTCGACAGGTGACTCCACAAGCAATGGGCGGAGCATTGGAAGACTAGCTTGTCGAGCTCCGGTGAAAGCTCGTCCTAAAGAGGGGGTAATGTCATGAATCGCCTCCCGCCTATTCATTTTCCTTTCTATTCCTTTCCTTTTACTACCTATTTCCCACTCTAACCCCATAAACATCAACCATTTCTCATCATCGTCTATAGTTACCATCTCTCTAGATCTATGACTCACACTCTTATCTCCTCCGATTCCTATCTCCATGGACATTCTCACTGTCAATCACTCCGTATGATCTAGTACCTTCATCTATCCATATTTGACTCATTATTCTCTCGCCCTTGACATTTCCACATGATACCGTCCAGTATTACTTACTCTTTCCCATCTGTTCATATTTTACTTATATACCTGTGATCTCTGTAACCTATTCCTTAGTTCGTTCACTTCGTCTCCGCTCCGTACTTTTACTACGCAGTGTAGAGCCTAGTCAGCTTACTTTCTCTCTATCTCTTTATCCCTCTATCTCTCTTGGTCAATCTACTCTCTTATAAACCGGCCTTCTCGTATTGTGTGACTTGGGTGGTTATCGAGTGTATCGACAACCTTGACAGGTAGAAGCATAGTCCATGTTTCGCAGTCTCTACAGCTAGCGCTAGTGAGATGACCAATACTCTACAGTACGTGGTTTGAGTAACTACAAGAAATACCTAGTCCTTTTATACTACTTGCAGCTACTACTATACAGTTCTACATTTCTTTTTAATGTCTGCTAAAAGGTACATAAGACAACAGAAATATTAGTCTAATTGCCAGTCCATGCTTGTCCATACTACTAGATTAAGTAGGTACTTTCTAATTAGGGTATCTAGGAAATGTAGAATATTATCTAAAACTAATAGGGCTTTCTATGCTCCCTTCACTTCATCCTCTTGACTAAGAGTACCTTTCTGGAACTGGCAGCTGTAGTCATTCTGACTCACATAGCTCCACCATCTATGCTGGGCTCCACTCATATGACTCACATTCCTTTACCGCCAATCAGTCGCTATAGGTTTGTGTAGTCTCCTGCTTATTCCTCCTCTTATGTTCTTCTGGTGCTACTATAGACTTGGTGTTTATAGACTTCGTTTCTAGTATACCGCCAGTTAGTTCTTATAGATGAGTCCTGCTCTCTATAAGGTCCTACATATCTTTTGTAGTTGCACTTGTACCAATGAGAATGCCTCAGTCATCAGGCACACATCTTGCCAATCTTACTGCTGCATTCAGAAATATCTTTACCCTTTTGGGGCTCTCTCGTTATGACTCATTCCTTAGATCGCATACTGGCAGTAATGAACTATGGGCTTTATTCCTTCACCACTAGTCCATCCTTTTAGTACCATATGAAAGCTGAGCTTCCTAGGAACTCGTACATATATACTTTGTCCTACTTTTCTATCCTTACTGCCTTTCAGAAGACTATTCCTTCTGTTTTGCATACAAGCGAGGTATTGCTTGTTATACCACTAGTTCAGACATAGTCGGTTACTAGGGCTATCCTCCAATTTCTCCAATTATGACGCCATTTCTAAACCAGTGATTGTTTAGCGCTAGAGTCTGGGTTGTATAGCCTACATGTTCCTTGCCCATGAATAGGGGCTTCATTTTCCCTTGAATTGCACTGGCGATACTAAGTGCGTTATAGTAGGAATGGTTACAAAGCTTTATAGAACTTTGTATAGTATATGGGGTGGATCTGCTACTATAACTGAAGCACTGTACACATCAACCATAGTACTTAGAATAAGCATATCCTATTCATAAGTACTTAGTTTTATTGTACTGGCACATACACTTAGTCCACTAGCGCTTTAACTAGCAGTTTGGGACTCACTCTAGTCCTTTATATACCAATTGAAGTGGTAAATCAGCTTTCTAACTGCCAATTAACGTTTCTATATGCGAATTTTGTATGGCATATCATTGTTTGTTTTTGTCCACTAATTCAACCAATGTGTTGAACAGTTCACTCGTATGGCTTAGTACACTCTCAACAGTATGCACATTGAAAATATCATTTTCAGATACATAATTGCGATCACTGTTCAAGCAAGAGTCCCTAACCTGGGTCACACAGTTGCTGTCTACTCTGTTGACCCTTCCCCATTTCCCAGATTGAAGCCTGCAAAAATGTCCTCTATGTCTTCACTCTCCACCACATTGACTCTGACTGCATTGCTCCTTCCCAATTCCCTTTGTATGAATGCTCTCCAATCTCCTTCAGTCAGCGTGATTTTGTTGGATGACATGCAAGGCCTATCCTTCCCATGCCACTTCTTTCTGCACTTGAAACATTCCCCTGATCCTGGCATGAGTGTTCCTGGGGCATATGGGTATGACATGGTTTCATTGAAGGTGACTTTGGTGCCATGTTTCAGGTGGAACTGTCTGACATTGTCTTTCCAGTCATTCACACCCTGTGGAGTATTTGGGCGTTGGATGTATGCAGCTAGATTGATGCATAATGTGTTCTTCTGTGCTTCTGTGTAGCAGCTCATGACTGGCCTTCTGGCAAATGGAAGTGCTGGCAGAGGTGATGAGATTTGTGTGTTGGCAAAGCTCTGGCTAGGGGTTTACTGGGTGTTTCTGGTACTGGTGGTCATTGATTGTGTTGTTCTTCCATCTTCCTCAACCTATCCTTCTCCTCCTTTGTGTCCTTAATGGTTTGGACCCCCACTGCCTTGATTGTGTCTGTGTATCCTTGCCAATTCTTGGCTTCTGCTGAGACGTTCCTCCTTAGCACTTTCAGGAGGTTCTCATGCACCAACACTATGTCAGATGCTGAGTCCGCTATCCCAGCGGCCTTGGCAATGTCTAATAGATAATGGCCAAAGTGTTGGTGGGTCCATTCCTCTGTGTCCTCATCCCTCATTCCTAATTCTGCCCAAGTGATTTGCAAAGTGAGTAGCTCCTTCCTTTGGTCGGACAATGTGGGTTTCACAACTACTGGCACTGGGAACTCCTTTAGGAACTCGTCTGAGAACATGTCCCAGTTGGATTTCTTCTCCTTGCCCAACTCCTTGTACCAGGTATCAGCTCGGCTACCCACTTTGAAAAAGAGGTGCATCTTTTTCCCTTTTCTCTCTTCTGTTACATTGGCTCCTATCATATATAGTTCAGCGTCTTGCAAGAAGTCTAATGGATTTAACTTCTCGTCTGTTCCTCCTGTGAACTTTGGGATGACTGTAGTCATGTTGCGAGTATTCAATTTCAGTTCTGGTTCTGTTTCTGGTGTTGGTGGTCGAGAAGGGAAGGGGCATATGAGCTGGTTTCTGATGTGATAGACATATTCTACCCAAGTTTCAGTTGGCTGTTTGCCGTGCTGTTCTTCACCAGGTGGTGGCAAAGTAGGTGGCGTATGATGTTCTATGTTAGATGGTGTGTGGCTGTCTGCAGATACTGAGCTATCTTGCAATGGCTCTGTAAGTGATGATTCTGTTATCAACGACTCAGTTGAGAATGTGGCTGAGGTGGTTGGTACAGAATTATTTGGGAGAAAGTGGCCTCTACTGTCTCATGGTCTGTTCGCTATTTTGTTGGTTGTTCGATTTTTCGGTGGTTTTTTCGTGTTATCATATAGTCTGTATGCATGTGCTAGTATTGCGTGTGGTCTAGAATTGTGCTCTCGTCACCAAGATGGCATAGCCAGCAGTGATGATAGCTTGATGATGATGATGTGTCATGTTGTCCTCCTGTCTGTCTACTAGGCGCTACTAGGCCTAATGCTACTAGTAAATATGTACAAACATTGCCTAAACCTCACAGTATCCCCTACTACACCATCAACCAATGTTTTTTTTGTCGATAGGTCCAAGGGCATCTGTCATTTCCATCAGCTCATCTCGCAGTACTACACGCCACTTATCCTTCTGCAAAGTGGCTGACGGCCAGTACAACACCTTGATTAGTACAATGCATTGCGCATACTAACTGGTGGAGTGGTCCAAAGGTACATATGCAGTACCTGGCATCACATGCCAAGCCAGAGTATAACTTTCTGAATCCTAGGCTCAGGGTATTACCCTTGCCACAGTGGTTCAACCGGCAGCACTGCTTGGTAAGTCCATTAACTTCTTGATACTTTTTTTTCCAGTACTGGTAAAATTGCGCAGACACCCTGCAGATAGGATTGTAGATACTGTATAAGACTGTATCTCCTATGCCAAGTGTATATCAAGGTCTTGTGTCTGTTGTCCACAGAGCGTAAAAATCTTCAAAAAAGTGGGATAAGCACAGCCACAATTTTTTTTTTCTGATATGTTTCCACAGATAATCTCTCTACAGGAAACCAAGAGAAGATTTCTACATCCTCATGAGTCAATATCATTGTAAAATTGCAATGAAGACACTCAAAATTTCATACATCTCAAGTGCTTTGAGATGCTTGCTGCCAGCATCTGCACTTGTCAACCTTGAATATCAACTAATCGGTGGTATTAGGACATGTCTTAGCATGTTTATGGAAGATACACATTGTAATAACTTCAAGGTAATTTGGTACTCATTGTACTTTTAACATTTGGACTTGTCAACTTTGAATATCAAACAATTGATGGTATTAGGGTCATGTCTTAGCACGTTTCTACAAGATAAGACATTGTAATAGCTTCAACATCATTTGTACTCATTGTAATTTTGCTGTGCACTTGTCTGCAAGGTGTCTGCAGGGTGTCCGCAAGGTCAGACACCTTGCGGACACCTTGTGGACACCCTGTGGACACCCTGTAGACAACCTGAGGAGTGCCAGTTACAATACTGATGCATTCCAGGGCTGTCCACAGAGTGTAAACATTTTCAAAAAAGTGGGATAAGCACAGCCACAAATTTTTGTTTTTTGTTTTTTTGGATATGTTTCCATAGATAATCTATAGGATACCAAGAGAAGATTCCTACACCCTCATGAGTCAATCTCTCTGTGAAATTGCAACACTGAAGATACTCAAAATGTTTCTCAAGTGCTTTGAGATGCTTGCTGCCAGTATTTGCACTTGTCAATTTTGAATGTCAAAAAATTGACGGTATTGGGGTCATATCTTAGCATGTTTCTACAAGGTAATACATTGTAATAGCTTCATAAAACTTTGTACTCATTATAATTTCTGGGAATAGCCAATTCCTGTAAAGAGACTATTTTCTCCATTCTTATTATTCATAGCAGGTGGTAGGAGTGTTGTACTATCCCATAAACTAAGAGAGACAATGGTTTGGACAAGAAATAAGTCCATAGCAGTAAAAATATGGGTGTCCGCAGGGTGTCCGCAAGGGGTGTCCGCAAATTTCTCATACCCGTTTTTTTTTCCCACCAAGTGGATACATTTCAATAACGTTAAATTCATACGATTTAGCAGTGGTAGATGTAAGAAAGTCTCGCAAATTGCTACGTTGTTGGAGGAACTTGCAAACGACTGATGATTTGAGTAATTGATACCAGAACTCGAATGATCAGTCAATCTCGACAATGAGCTTGCCTCTGAGTAAAACACAGCTCCATTAACATCAGTTCATGAAATTAAGCCAAGGTCAGCGTACATGTTCACATTAGCTTCCATATCTCAATGAGCTTCTTGAATCTTGGTCCAGGAGTAGACCTAGAAGGGATTCAGCATTTGGCAAGAGGCTTCCATATGTAGAAACAGGACGGGAGAACGATTCGTAGCTTCGTACCTTGTGAATGTAAGTCTTAATAGGACCTTTACTGTTAGGCCCTGTGATGTTCGGTAGAATTTCTTTACTGAATCTACCGAGCAAAATGACCGGATAGATGGATAGTTCAGCTGATGCAGACCAGACTACTAACCTCGAAACCAAGTCAGCTTGATATTCGACAGTGCGCGAACGAAGAGTGCTGCCTTGGACTCAGAGACATTTGTAAAGAAGATCGGCAAGATTGACTTCTTGTATGACCGAACCTACACAGATGAATGAGGTGTTAAGCACCAGCTGCGATGATGACAACAGTTGAACCGATCGTACCGCTCAACATTGCAAGCATGGTCATGCGTCCGTCTCTTGCCAAAGCATCTATATTTTTCTTCCAATGACTCTGGCCCACAAAGTCCACAATGTTAAGCAGGCATGGTATGGTCCTGTACACTACTAAACGCAGTGGCAACTACACTACTTACCTGGGGATAAGTGATAGCTTGTTAGGCTTGTTAGAGGCTTGTAGAGCGATGTGGGTTAAGTATAAAACTTGTTATTTGGAGGACTATCTACAAGTCCTTATATACCTTTGAGGAGGTACAAATACATGTAAACTAATACTAGAGTAACAATAAGATTCTATTGTACTTGATAGAACAATGCTGGTTTCGTACACTATTGTCATACTACATCTATTGTCTATATAATCTTATTGTTCTATTTATAACTACTACTATTGTTCTACATAGATGACATTGATGGCTGCAACTTAATGCGCCAATTCAACACACAACAGCATCTACCCCATGACCTTCACTTATCTTCTTGGTCTCTTCAGCAAAATCCTGAGTCTTGTAGTTGACGGTGTGAGTAGCGCCATTGGGCATACTGAGAAGCCAATCGAGTTTTTCTTTTGTGGATGCGGTGGCAGTGACCGTGCGCCTAAAGAAAGCAAAGAAAAAGATAGATGAGATAGAATGACCATGAGGATGATGGTCACGTCTGAATACTGACACTCCTCTAGTACGAGCTAATTGGATCGCAGCGATACCGACTCCAGATGCTGCAGCATGTATCAGGACATGTTTGTCCTTCTTCGTTTCGCAATACATCACGATTGCTTGATACGCTGTCCAGATCGTAAAACCATTTAGTTAGATGCTGTGATAGCAATTTGATATTTACCAGTAAGGAAAACTTCTGGTATACTAGCCGCCTCGATCCATGATAAATGGGGCAGCTTGGCAAGCAAAAGTGAACTCTCCACTGCAATGTACTCGGTGTATGCACCCTAAAAATTAATGCATCCGAGTCCATTCAGCTCACGAGTCGAATACTCAAGACGAAAAGATACCCACACCTCCTGCTAGCCCAAAAACCATGTCTCCTACTTTGAAATCCGGGACGCCTTCCGATAGAGCAGTAATCGTTCCTGAAAATTCCACCCCAAGAATCTCAGATGCTCCGGGAGGTGCTGGATAACGACCTTCACATTGTAGGATATCCATACCATTGAGACCAAAAGCTTTAATCTAGACCGAGCGAGACTCTCAAACTCCAACCTTTGCGATGCTTCTACAAACGCGCGCTTACTTTTACTATCACCTGTCCAGGACGAAGCACGGGTTCCGGAGCCTCTCCCAAGTAGAGGTTTTTGATTGGGCCTTTTCCATCCTTAACAAGAATTGCGTGCATTATGAAGGGGTTTTGAATAGCAAGAAGTGGTAGCAAAGAGAGTCTCAGCAAAGGCCTACTGCTGAGTCAACCCTATCAATGACCATTTTCTCACACCCTCTGACATCATTGTATCTACCTTTTTCCGGACTCCCGAATACTGTACTAATACGACCAAGTGTTCACTGATTTGAGATTTTTGGCACCTAATATGACCAATTGATCGGACTTATATAAGGCGTTGATGCCCCGCGAAGCGCCTTACATATAAGGCGTTTAGCGTATTTCCGAGCAGTTTGATGCCCTTCGATGGGTCTTCCCGCTGTTAAGTCATTATAGAGTATTTCGAGTAGTGTTCTGGTGTCGGGTTTGAAGAACATGGCCACCACATAAGTAGTGTAGGTGTCCTCTAAGGTCCTCAAGGCCAGCTCAAGGCTCAGCTCAACATCAACAGTACTGACTCGGAGCCAATCAGCATGATCATAGTACTCTTCACCACTCCTCGAACCAGACGTGTTCCCCTGTATTTTGGTATGTAGATAATGATAGCCTTGCTACTAGGGTGCAGATATATTTATAGCTTGTGCACATAAGTATGTAAGAGGAATATCATTCTTATGAAGAGCAAGATTCGGAGGAGGAAGATTTGGAAGCGGACGTTGACTTGCAAGGGAGACAATCTGCAACAGTGTAAGGGTTGGCGAGTATACGAGAAATTATACTAATAGGATGAGAAAGGGTTGATAACTGAGCTCAAGTGTGTGTTCATTGAGGAATATCCGCAAGTCTGGGAATAGGGGTAGCATGCGCATTGAGTCTATCAACGATGACCGGAGTATACAAGGTGTATCTCATGTAACTCCTTGAGAGATTATGATAAGACAGAAGGCGGACGCTGAGGCCATTGAAGGGCCCAGCCACCCGACGTGATGGTTGACGCGTTGACGAGCTGCAATGGGCTTACGTCAACAACTGTACTACTCCCAGGCCCCCGCCCGGTGAGTCGAGCAACGCTACTGGAGCCATCCGTAGTGTTAGGAATTCTGACAGACATAGTCTATGTATATATGTGTTCAATATATGAAACAATCATGGCACAATGTTTGTTTTTGAAAAAGTCGTAAAGTCACAATTTTGCAACAAGGTGAACAACGTTCTGTAGCAAGATCCTATAGGTATTGCAGGTAAGTACTGTTCCAGTAAACTTTATATGACTTATATGATATACCTGACTCACAGGGGCGATTTACAGGTACGATATGATCCTCTATTGGTGGTGTAGAATGACAGACTGTACGGGGTGGCGGGTGTAATGATACTAAAAACATACCCTGAACGTTCTATATAGTCCGGCATAGCTCTGTAAGATAAAGACTGTATATAATACTTCCCTAAGGAACATAACTGCAAGGTGAATATGCGTGATCATTGAAGCTATGACAAAAGGCAGTCATACAATGGTCGCCCGACATATCCCGACGTCTGCGCACCTTCCTTTTTTATTTAGTTCTCACGCTCAGTCTTGACTGCTGCTGGACCGCTCTACGAACCTTGTACGGACACACTTGCTGCAGACCTAGCTTCCAATCGAAATACCCCTCACTAATACGCAATGGAAGCTGAACAGAGCCGGAAATCGTAGTTGATACCCCTGGGACCGTCTTGCAGCAATTGGCAGTCAATGCTAGAATGGGCTTCCATTGCCAATAACCCCATACAATTGCCACATAAATATACACTGCTAGACACTCACTGTGGGTACTAAAGAGTATATTTTTTATAAGGCTTCAGCCCAGCAATGTTACTCAGTGAAGACTGACACTGACTTATGGTCACCACCATATGCAATGGACATAGCACTTAAGGTGCATTCTGTTCTTGAAAAACATCTAGCTACTCAGATAGCTCAGCTGAATGCTTTTCGTTGCTCAAAATTACTCTATAACTACTTAACGGTGAGAGGACCCATTGAAGGGCATCAAACTGCCCAAAAATACGCTAAACGCCTTATGTGTAAGGCGCTTCGCGGGGCATCAACGCCTTATATAAGTCCGATCAATTGGTCATATTAGGTGTTTTTTGGGTCAAAAAAATCCAAAAGAATTCCGAAAAAATCCGAAATCGTCAAATTTAGCTTCAGATTTTTGCAGCCGTGATGCGTGACTGAACACTTGTTCGTATTAGTACAGTAGCCTATGGAAACGCAACGATGAGAATACACCTGTGAAAATACAAGTGGACCAGACAGAGAACAAGAGAAGACCATCCATTTTCCACAGATGAGGGACATAACATGAAAAAAGTGTGCAATTGTTAGCAATGTGTATCTATCATTTCACGAAAGTAAGTGTTTGCAAGTGACGCGAATGTCAAAGCATTAGTTACGAGGTTCCTGATTGCCATGACTCCTACAAAAGGGGTTAGGTATGCCTGCGGGCTCATGAGGAGTTGAAAAAATGTTTCAAACAGGGTTGTAATCCGACCTAGCCCGAGTCTAGCCACCTGGAGGATGAAGCATCTAGGATGATCAAAAGACGAATAAGAATTTTCTTCAGCCGGATCTAAGGCTGCAACCTGTTAAATACTGTTATGCCTCAGAGCATAATTAACAGGTAACAGGTATTAATATGTTATAACTAGTTATAACTAGTTACTAACTGGTTCCCTATGGGCACTGTTTTTTGACTCAAATTTCCGTCTGGTGATAATCTTCACAGAGCCCATTTTCAGTTGAATCCATTTTTATACTTTACAATGGTCTTGTTTCTGACTTTACCTCTCATCTACAGTGTACATACAGAGTTTTCCTTTCACATAACCCTCCCCTCTCTCCGTCATTTCACATGATACTTGTAGCAAGTATGTAGGCTCCTTCTGTCTCAAAAATCCATCTTTTTCAGGTATCACTGTTACCACCCATGCTGGCCTGATATGTCCTCAGTGCACAATCTGCGACTACATTACCACACAAAAAGCAGGATAATTCTTTATTTATTTACACACTTAGCATGCTCAGACCTAGCTCAGGGCACCCTCTGCAATAAGTTGGCAGAAGATGAAGGAACAGTCTTTGTAAGCTTTCCAAGACCAACTTTAGATGGTGAAATATTCTTTTAGGTTAGTAATTGATGTTCTGACAGGTGAGGTTGTCTTTATTCAGGTACTGAAGAGGTATTAATATGTCTGAAACAGCTTATTTTTCACTCCTTGAGCCACCACTTGAGACTAAGCAGTTATAACAGGTTATAACAGTTAAAACCTGTTACTGAACTCAGGTGTAACATGTTATTAACCTGTTATAACAGTAATTAATAGTATTTGGTTGCAGCCTTAGCCAGATCACTTTTTTACGAAAAATCTTCAACATCCTCGGAAGCTACTAAAGAAAATAGAATGAAGTGGAGCGTTTCAGGATATGGCCGCCTCGTAGTCAGAAGGTGGAATAAAATTAGAAAAGGACTACAGTCAGCTCAACCGAGTACATTGCAAAGTGAGTAAGGTAGACCGTTAGCGCAAGGATATCCAGCCAAAAGATGCGCGAAGCCAGCCTTGCAGGACTGCCAGCATTCCAATGTCCATCAATAGGTACGAGCGCGCTACTAGTCTATATTGAGTTGCGGGGACTCTTGTTTAAAAACCGGTGCGCAAAAAAGGTGTGTTCTAGCCTGCAGTGAGAAGAGTCTCTTTTTTTTCTGGGGAACAGTCTCTGATTGATCCAAGATTGATCATGCTCCACTGGTCTTGTCACTGAACTGCCAAGCTCTGATCCAGGGTGATGCTAATATTCCACTCTGACTCGGAAATTCATCTCTTCAACATTTCAGTATGAAGTTGGCCCAGGCTGGTTCTTCCCAAGAACGTAAGTTCACTGTGGAGACTCCCTATACAATATGGACTTACGTGGGTCCCTGCATTCCATTCTCCCGCACTGTCCCGTGCACTGCATCGTGGTGATACAGCATACATAGGCCAAGATGGGCCCTGAAGCAGTCTTAGCAAGCTGGAATAAATAAGCCAAGGTACAATGAGCAGCGCCCATTAATCATAGTGTGATAGGCCTGAGATGTGAAGACTAGACATCAGCTAGATTGATGAATTATACATACCTTTAGTGATCTCAACCACTCCTCCTTCAGTATTAACGCTTTTGCTGCAGAGGTCCACCGCCTTCGCGCAGATTGCGCCCATGATAATTGAGTCTCGTATAAAACTGGTTGAGATTCTGCTCTCCCCTAAAATGACTAGGGCTGCGCACCATCCAGTATTAGAGTTACCCCTGTAAATATGCTGAACACAAAGGCCTATAATGAGAGTCCATGGTGTGCTGCATAGTATGCTCCAAGCTCAGGGAGGTCCTGGTAGGGGCTCGCAATCCAGCAGGAATCCAGCAGGAATCAGTGCTGGACACCGTAGCCTTCGAGAGCGTTCGGGATTGTCAGAGTCCGACTCTGAGTCTGCCTCAGGGAGATAGAGTCCTAGGGCCCTAGAGAGGGTCCTAATGACTGATATAGTGTCCTAGGGTCTGTCCTGGCATAGTACTAGGTAGTAGTACACTGTAGGAGGACAGGCCAATAGATATGTCACATGATATTAAAATTTAGAGTCCGAAAGGCGTCGTAAACGCGTCGTATCGCCCTTGCGCTGCCGTCTACCATCTACCACCACCATTTCGTGCACCAACTCTCACCAGGACCCCATTATACACGTCACCAATCAACCACTCTTTTTAGAAAGACTACTCTGTGATAGGATTAGGTTTAGTACGGCTACACACCTTGGAAGCGTAGTACAGCTTGCTGAGTCCTTCTAGCCTGCGTTTTTCCGCTATGACTATCCCCCATGGCATAGATCTTACGAAGCCTCTGCCTCAAACTATTACTTGTCCATGCCCACAGTGCATTGCGGATGGTATTGCCAAAGGAGAGAGGATCCAGGTTTTACTGAGGGTAACAACACATAATCGTAATCATAACCTTGGAAAGCGCTTCCTTGCAGTACGTATTTGCCTATCTGGTACCTATTCTTCATTAACTTCAAGTCGTAGTGTGATCATATCCATGAGTCAACTGGCGAAAAATGCGATTTATATGTCATGGAAGCAACCCCACCTACAACACCAAGTCTACCCTCCGAGTTCTCTTTCTTCCCTGGACCTCAAACTCCATTCTATTCCCTTCATGAAGACCCATTCTATGCAGCCTCGTCTTCGACTCGGCCTCTCTCATCCTCCCAGCTCAATCCCTCATCGTCCTATACACCCTCCTCTTCACAAGTAGTATCTGGATGGCAGATGGGACCGCCAGCGCGTGCTGCTACAGCTTCTAGGTTGCCCGTTGAGGTAACGCGTTGCAGTACTCCTGCCTGTAACAACCCAGTGATGGTTTCTTACATGTTTCGAAAGGATACAGTTGCTGTCGTAAATGAAATGATTAGGTTTGCGACGGCCTTCAAAGGTATCACGAGTGAATTGCTGCAGGGATCATCAATCAGGAAGTCCGAAAAAAGTAAGATCTACTCACCGCAACAGCCGAGAATGCCTCAGAGAAGTAAAAGGTTTCTCGGGCCAGGATTATTCCACACAGAGAAATGATGAGCTGTTCGTTGTGAGTCCTGCACTGTCCGAACTGAGCCTTGATTGTACTCTTTTGACCCTTTCCCTTGCCCTTGCCCATATCAACGGTAGCTTCATACGCCCCATCACTGTTGGTATCAACGATGTCATGGAGATTCCAATTTCCCTGCCCGCTAGTTCCCTGCATCCTCTCATATCTGATCCTCAACTGGAAGGTGGCCTTTTCCTCATCACGATAGCATTCCTCTGTGGCTTTGTGAGCTGGATGGGTACATGTATATGCCGATGGGTTCCTGATAGGCTGTTCGCAACCTTTTGCCCGACAAATATATTTCCTGGCCTCGTGTTCGATACAGAACATATCTTGAGTGGAGCGAAGGGTTCCTTTGCAGTGCAGTACACCACAGCAAGGCCTGCCGACAGTCACACCATCACAGATAACAGCAAAGACCTCACAGACTGTTGATGTCAGTACATAGACGGTAAGTAAAGGCAATCACATACCGTTTCCATCTTTATCAAGTATAGTTCTTACACAATTCTTGCAGCGGTGGTTGATTTCCGGTTGGCCATGCTTGCGGATCTCGTCATTGATTCTCGCCATCTCATCATGGAAACGATATGCTTGGTCTAGAGTTTGCGGCACAGCGAGATGAGTTCCACGAGCATGATGGTATTCAAGAAGCGAGAGAATCTTGAAGGCATCGTTGACGTAGTCAGAGCGAAGCAGTGCCTGTACAGTCCAGTTCGTAGGAATAGATGTCGTATTTGCAAAAGTACGCTTGTATACTCGTGCGCAGTTACCTGCAGAGGTGCTAAAGAAAAAGCATTATGTACTTGGAGGCACAGAAGTATCATTGAAATGTAACTCACGCTCCATATAGCATATGATTTCTCCACATGCGAGCCAGGGCTGCTTCAACAAAATGATGGGTTGCTACTTGCAGAACTGGATTAGCTTCAGCATCATAGTAGTGGCGTAATCGTTCATTTGTTGCGGCGTTCCTCTTCACGTAGTAGTCCGGGTGGTACACAACTCTGCAGCCTTCATAAATCATGTATTAATATAATGTTTACTATATTATGAAAGGGCTAATGCTACTCACCTTCGCAAGTCAACTGATGCACTCTAATTGGGATAGGACCCATAGACAAAGTGTAGAGGATGGCGCTGAGCTCCTTGACTGTTTGTAGCTTTAGGCTTTTCTTGTTCTTGACATACAGACACTCGACATTGATACAGTGTTGCGTTGGTGGCCATAAGCTGCGAAATGAAGCTGGAAAGGGTTATAGTCACTATTTGAAAACTGCAAGAGATATAGTTATACGCACGAAAGAGAGCCCACCCATGGGCCTGAAAAGTATGCTGAAGTCCCTCACTACTGCTTACAGCGTGAAGGAGAGGATCTTCCATCCATATCACTGGTCCAAGTGCACTCCAGCAGGCCTCTACATCTTCCGAACACATAGCTGTACTCTCGCTTAGAAAGACTCGCGTTTCTCGTGGAAGGATTGGTGGAGGTTCATTAATTGGCTGATTGGAAGGGTATAGCAAGAGTATATTGCGCTTGAGGTACGAACAAAGGATAACAAAGGCCATGACTTGAGAGAGGAGAATACTAGAGGCATTTTCGGATCGTTGAGATAGTATTTGCAACGTTCTTGACAGTGTAATCATGGTAGGGTATCGCGGCAGGGATGAGAACACGACGCGTCCGGCTTGACAGACCGGCCACGTGCTTTAACATCACCAACATAGCCTAATCACCTTTATTCGTACTTCAACCACACTACATACAGGTACTACAGTCTTCTAGTACCATAATATATGCTAGGACTCATCATCGGACCCAATCCAGGTGTCGGACCCCAACTGGCTGAGGCGGACTCCAAAGTTCCCGAACTCTCTGTAGCCTTCCAGCAGGTTTTCAGCATAATTATTCCTTATTTGGCAGCCTCAGATCTAGATCATCAGCTCCCTGTCCACCGTTCTCACCGCTGTAATAATCGCTCGCATCGTGTACTTGTCAGTATTCCGTCGGTCAGTGGGTTCTCCAGCTCAGTCTCAGTTCTCCAGAAGCTCAGTTCCATTTCCCGCACCCGCTTATTGCGCCCGCCACCACCAGGTAGCCATATGTATTCCTTCACCTTTGACTACCAGACTCTTACATTTCCCATTAAACCCAACCTGAAATAAAAGGTTGACCTCAAGAGCTGCATTCTGGTTCAGAAGAAAACACGAAGATTAGGGGAAAAAAACCCACCAAAAACCAAAAACATATAACAACGCACATACCTTGGTAGGTGCCGTCATAGTTTGGACTTGAATGATTAATTAGGAATCTGCCAGGATATCTGTTCGCACCGGTTTCTGCATCAAAAATTGGGGTCAGCATGGCCGCTTTAGGCTCGGGTCATTACACGCCATTTGTTGCACACATTCAGCCAGATGGATGCGTATAAGTTCGTGGTGCATAACGTGTTGTGTCATGTTATGTTAATAGACGACAATGTTCATGTATGGTTATTTCAAGACAGATTATGCGGGTATGACTTGCCACTGGTCCCCGATATTTTATACAATTTGGTGTACACTTATATAAGAGTGCAAGTGGTTGATTGAGTTGTCTAAAACACTTCTAAAGGAATCAGCAGTACTATCTGGCATTCCCAGGGATGTTTGGGTACCAAATGTCAATCTGCAGTTGATCAGCAGCAATTGTGGCTGAAAGAATAACCATCGTTATAAATTCTTGGGCGTGTATGATCCATACTGCTTAATGGTAAGTGTATTGTGTATGCATACAATTGCTTTCTGGTCAAAAATAAACAGTGCTAAGTGGCTGCATACATAGCGTTCAATGTTAATTCAACCTTTATGTGCAGCACAAGCTTTTTTCTCTATACTATCTGACCTCAACTGCTAAGATCACACCCAGAGCTCAAATATAAGAGCTGAATATGCATTCGGACTCAGCTGAAAGTCTTTGTGTCAAATGTCAATATATGCTGTGGGATCTAGCAAGTTAGGTATAGGCTTGAGCTTTTGGATGATGTGCCTTTTTGAAGTTTTTGCATGCCAAGTGCTTGTAAGGCTCTGCCAATTTCAGATGGCCGTAATATGGCTGGGTACTTTATATTAACAATTTGTATGCTATACATGACATTTTGCTATTTTTCAATGATTTATGAAGCACTATATGATATCTCTAATTCAAGACGAATGTTCCAGATTGACCATTTTATGACAGTTTTGTATTAACTCCCAATTATATCATGTATCACTCAAAGGATAAGGACCAAAAATATTCAGGGAGGGCTCTTACATAGTTGAAGCATATCCCAAACTTTTCCGAGGTCGAAAGAGCTCTGTCTACCCAACACGAGTCAAAGCAAAGACCGAGCTGGCATGCTAAGCGCCCAGGAAACGCATGGGAGTCTATTGTGAGGAGTTCAGACTTTTATTCTCTTTGGACATTTATACCTCCAAAGTTGCTTCTGAGTGATGATATACCTCAATAGTAAATAAGCGACAGGTATAAATGTACTTAGATAGAAAGGTATTGGCAAGTTATACTACACTGGTAACCAAATCACACTGAACTTTTTGCACTGAATTTTGATCATACACTAAATCAGAATCATTCTGGTGGGTATCTAGTGCTACAATCTATATAGTATGAATACTCATTTCATTTTAATCAATGGATGGTATGGTTCAGCTGTGCAGGACCTGGCTGAATCTTTTTGGAATTTTGCAATCATACACAAAAATTCTCAGTCATAGTGAACATGTATATCTCTGGAGGTAGTCTCTACTACTCCTAGTGTATTCACCCTATCGAATTGTGTAGTTGAGTATGAGACGGTCCAGGAAAGTGTAGCATTTTTGCGCAAACGCATCGAGACGCGTCAAGACACGCTCAACATGCACGTGACACATTGTCATCAGTTCCCCGTCAGTTTCCCGTCAACACTGCTCCTTCTTCTGTTCTCCTGCTCTCCTCCTTTCCCTTCTCTCATTCTTCCTGCCAGACTCGGACTCCGCACTCGAGGGCAAAGAGTATTCCCCACCCAGCTCTGCAGTCAGACTCACCCCTAGCACATGATTCACTCTCGTTCTCCGACAACATACGCAGCGGGCGACATGATTAGTATTGGTACAGACTGTTGTATTGTATCATTGTATTGTAGTTATTTACGGTTTCTTTTTTAAAACAGATTTAACGGCAAGCTCAGAAAAGGACAGACCCGTGGCGCTTCAACCTAAGATGGGCAGAAGGAGCCGCCGCATTTGTGTATGGTCTTCGTTGGCCCGAAAATCATACTTAAAGGCCGGACGAGACCGGGGGTCTAATTATGTAGTCCAACACACGCCGAAAAGACAAAAATATCCGCTCGACGGATAGATGACATTATTGTACTGATATAGGATATATCTGTACAAAAATGTGTTTCTGTACACCTTTCTGCCGAGCGGATATTTTTGTATTTTCGGCGTGACAGCGATGAGAGGGTGTTTGTCATCGTCAATGACAGCGTCAACTGTCTTCGTTGGCGTGCCCATCGATCATGATATGTAGGTGGCACGCCGAAGATACAAAAATATCCGCTCGACAGAAAGGCGTACGAAAACACATTTTTGTACAGATATATCCTATATCAGAACAATAATGTCATCTATCCGTCGAGCGGATATTTTTGTCTTCTCGGCGTGTGGGAGTCAGGCCATACCCTTGGGAAAACCACGACACTGATTAAGAGGCTGGGCTGCAGCAGTTTGACCCTGTAATCAGAGTCATTGCTGCAGCAGCGTAAAGCTTCTAATCAGAGGATATGCTGCAGCATATCTACGGTTTCTCTTGGCTCGCATTGGCTTCAGTGTTGCCGAGATCCGGGCCATGACCCTGTTGGCCCTGAACCGACCCCGGACCGACCCCGAGGTCCAGGTCCAGTGGCTATGCAGGACCTGACCCGGACCTAGAGGTCCGGGTCGAGGGCCAGAGGCTGCAGAGGAGGGCCGGACCCGACCGGACCCAGGACCTCAAGTGTCGGTATGACCAAGTTTAGGGACTTGAAATGGTATCGTCGACCTTTTTTTGAGCTTCTTCGTAGTACATATAGTGACCTGAGCTGCCATGTGGTCGCCACAGTTCGTTTTCTTTCGTTTTCTCACCCAAAATAACTGTACTCGGAATATGCCGAGGATGATCTCACAGCTGCAAAAATGCGCAGACGCATTGTGGCTCCGTTATCACAGTAAGTATTGTCAATTTACATAGATACTAGTAGTAAAATACATTATTTATGGACTGGAGCACTTTTTATGGCTTTACCTTCGAGAAAAAATTTTCAATGTGCGGACCAGGGCCGACCCTGGACCGACCCTCTTGAACCGGGTCCAGCAGGTCCAGGGTCAAGGTCCAACGAGAAGGTGGACCGACCCCGTAGGTCCGGGTCGAGGGCCAGAAAATTTTGGCCGGACCTCGGCAACACTGATTGGCTTTCTTTCTAAATTGACCGCATTCATATCCATGTTGAGGATAATGTGTCTCACTGTCTACGTCCACGTCCAGTCCCATGCTCTCGGAATAGAACATGAAGGCTGCCTAATCAATCCTTCTTTCGGAACAACACTTCACACAACCGTCAACTTCCAGGGCATACCGTGGAGACACTGGTACCCAAGACACTCTCACGGAATTCAGACTGCTTGAAGACGACCTCTAAACTTAAAGTGGCCGCGCCTTCTTGGAGCATGGCAGTAGAGGCCCTATTGTCAGGATGACACCAGATGACGTGGAGGGTTCGACGTATGACTACTCTGGAAAACATTATATACTGGAAGCTGTCTTGATTCCGAACATAGGCCACCTTTCCCCCAACTCCGCTTGTGTCCTTGTCAGAGAGATGATTGACTACTTTTTTCCCGATGGATTCCCTCCGACCTCAACAGTAGGAATGGTGAACTCGATACTTGGCATGTCATTGATCATCCTGTTGTAAGTACGCAGGCCCTTTTGACATTCATATCCTCTGCATTACTCGACTGTCCTCATTCCAAATCACAGTCTTCATTATATCAGCCGAGATAGTCTTCCTTATCCTCCTGGCCCACAAGGCTACTGGTATATCGGCCTTCCCAACTCCAAGGTCCCATCAAAGAAGTTCTGGTTGACATACACAGAATGGGGCAAGAAGTACGGTGCGTCTGATATTGAGTTGATAAGAGTACTCATCCCAATACGCGCCCTTTCGGACTCAGGCGACCTCATCCACTTCACTCGCTTTGGCAAACATTACCTCGTCCTCAACTCCCTCCAAGCCACCAGAGACATCCTTGATAAGCAGGCTAGAATCACTTCTGATAGGGCAAATGCACAATTGGATCGCATGTGAGTAGACTCGTTCCGTGCATAGTATAATTTTAGTACATTAATTATAATGCTTCAACACTGGCAGATCCCACACCGAGGAAATCACTAGTAAAGCCTTCAACAGCATTATGACCATAATATTTTGTTCAATGTGATCTATTTTCTGCAGGCTTGCACCCTTACTCGGATAAGTGGAGAAAGTCCCGCCGACTTTTCCATCAGATCCTCCGCGCAGATGCGACAAGTCAATTTCGACCGATACAAACTCGACAAATTCATGATTTTATTGAAAGTTTGCGCTCCTCGAAGCACACACTAAAAGATCAAATATCTACGTGAGTCTTCTTATGTCCTTGAGAACTTGGCTTTCATTGCTTATTTTCACTCATTCTGATATCTCATTACAATTATTCTGATTGTTGGTCACAGTGTCTCTCAGAAGATCATGTTTGAAGCGATATATGGCCTAGAAATTTCAAGTAACAGGGATGAAATGCCTACCAACAGCCGAGAGACCCTTGACGTTGATGTCGGCGCTGGTAGTATTATCACTCCTGGCTGGGATGGCTTCAAATATATACCATTCATTCAATATCTCCCATCATGGTTTCCGAATGGTCAACTTATCGCTGCTCATCGTGTGCTTGGACAAATGACCCAAGATGGGGCAAATAAACCTTGGGATGCTGTCCTGAAGAAGATAGTCAGTTTCTCCATATTTTCATTCCCTTGAATTCACTTATTTAATATCTGACTACTTATCTACTGAAGGCGGATGGAGATCATTCATCTCTCATCGCAAAATTGCTGTCCAGGACAGATCCAGAAAATCATGAGGAAATACATACAATTAAATGGTTTGGAGCTACCTCCCTTGCTGGTGAGGTTCTCATTTGTTCTTCATCTACCATCTCCACTAACAGCCTTGTGTGTCACCAGCTGCTGCAGATACTGTGGGTTGTTCACATTTGCTGTGAGATTTCAATGTTGATACCTTTCTCTCTCCCCTTTTTTTTGACCTTACCTAGACAATGTCTGCTATATCCACCTTTTTCCTTGCAATGAGCCTTTATCCACATGTGCAATCCAAGGGTCAAGAGGAACTGAACACTGTACTTGGAAAAGGAAAAATGCCTACTTTTGATGATCGTCCTTCTCTGCCTTATATTGAGGCTATATTCAGAGAAGTGATGCGCTGGCATCCTGCACTTCCCATGGGTGAGTTGATCCCTAGTTTTCTTGATCAACAAAAAGAAAATAAAAGTGCATTCCTTTGAACTTTAGGCATAGCTCATGATTCTTTGGAGGATATCATCTATGAAGGATATTATATACCCAAAGGTCAGCTCATAATTATTGCATTGAACACTATTACTGTAGAAAACTAAAATTTCTCAGGAACATCAATCTATGCCAATATTTGGTGAGTATTACAAGAAGAGACTCCTGAACTGTCCTGTCACCTGAATTCCATGCAAATTTTCCTTCTCATTTAGGGCGATGACACATGATGCTTCTATTTACAAGGATCCAGACCAGTTTATCCCAGAGAGGCATTTACGCGAGGATGGACATTTTGATAACATAAACTCCATTTTAGCATATGGATTTGGGCGAAGGTAAGAGTGATCTTTGAGCTTCCTTCCTATCTACTCTCTTACCGTGATTTAGGGTATGCGTCGGAAGATACATGGCCAATGACACAATCTGGTTGGCAATCGCGGTGACACTCGCCGCTGTCGAGATATCCGGTTTGCCCAATGAAAATGTGGAGGATTATTATGGTGATGGGGCACTGTGGTAAGTGCACAAACTTTCTTTCACGATTGCGAATACGGCTGAAGTATTGATTGAAATTTACTTAGCTCACCAAATAGTAATACCTTAAATTGTAAGATTTCATCCCGGTTCTGAACAGGTGCTATTGCGTACAGACTCTTACCTTTTTACTATTATGATCAAGTATTCTTACTATGGTCTCTCATGTTGATCTGGCTTTTGTTTAGGGTTTGAGCTCTTCATCATTGGTGAAGTTTGCTTTACCTTATATTCTTACTTATATACATACGTACTCTTATACATTCAGACTCGGAGAAAGACAGAGTCGTCTCGAGAAGATGTTGTTCCTCACGGAGTGCTGCGGCACTGCTAGGTTCCTAACGCGCGGTTGACAGATACACCAGAGCTTCCTGTTGTGGACGTGCTACTTGCCGTCCAGGTAGAACGGCCATACCTCTAGGCATCTTTCCGAAGACTACCGACAGCAAGGCAAGCCCGCGAAGATCCACTTCATTCCTAAACGACAATTCTCTACGGCTTTTGACCGTAGTCTACCGTGGCTACGCGTATTCTCATTCATTAGAGGATGTTGGGAATGATATTGGGTCTAAGGATCGGGTGGATTTTATGTTCTTCTTTTCCTTTTCTCTCATTGTGGCGTGACTGTAGGAATATGGAGGAGTGGAAAGTCCAAGACGACGCTCGGGCCACCGAAGCCTCTCCGGTTGAGTGTGTGGGAGGAGCATTCAATCGTCGACTGAGGTGGATTCGTCTGGTGCAACCCTGGCTCTGAGGGCTTGAAGCGACTTTGCTCCTATTTCTTATTTTAGTAGCAAGACGATCACGTGTGTAATTCATAGACGCGCTTACGACGAAGCGTGGTAATCTTATCTCTCTCCCTCTTACTTCCAAGTTTACCGAGACTCGTTAATGTCTTAAGTCGTCAACAAACGACTCGCCCTTTGTATTCGCCTTTCTAAACCAACGTGTTTACTAAAGTGAGTACTCTATTACATCCTCGTATACTAATCTATTCTGTCGTCCCTACGGAACGACTAGGTCTAAGGTGATTTGTTCGACGCTCAGACACTAGTCTGTGCTCCCAACCGCGACCCCGGACTCATCCTGTGGTCTAAACCCATCTTCTGCACTGTGAGTCTAGCTTCTGCGTAAGACACTCTGCGGCTACCAAAGGCGCATACTGCGAAATGTCGTCCTGCAACCCCTCCATTAGTACGGCTCTACCAGAGCCCCAAAGACTACGCTCAAGCCTTTTACTACTAGTACGACATCTTAAGTACAGGTTCGTCGCTGCTGGCTCACCGATTTCCCAAGGGTCTTTTAACACGATATCAACTTGACCATCATCATTTTTCAGCGTAGGGGCGAGTCTGTCCATGGCGTCTTCAAGGCACGACTTTGAGTTGGCTTCACTGGGAAAGACTACGGATGTTGACACCTGACAGGCCTGAAGACTCGGATAGATCTCTTCCTTGTGTTCCAACGCACCCTGGACCCTCGTAGATCTTCGCCGGCTCTTCTACAGAAGCAGGAATGCCCTCAATTGTCATGTTATGGAGGACTACCAGCAGCGTAAAATGAAAGCCGAAGCACGGGGAGAAGCTTTCAGCAAGTCGGAGCTGCAGTTTGACCTGCATTAATATCACGTATGAAAAGTTCGAGGCTATTTTACGTGTATTTAGACAGGAGGACTGCAGCGACTACACTGAACTTTATTACTTTATCGTTTACATGGTAGTATTCCAACCTGGCATGCTTCTTCCTTTCCTCTTATTACGAGTCTACGACTATGATTTGGCTGTCAAGCTTCGACTGGTACTTCTTGATCGACTCCCCATTTTCTTTTTCAATCGTTGCCTCGCGGTCTCCATCGAGCAATGAGCATAAAAATTTCAGGTATAGTGGGGTGTTGAAACAGCTATAGCATAGGCATACAAGTAAACAGATCAAGTATATATGTACATGAGGACAGCAGCATGCTCATAGGCCCGGCGACGTTGCTTCCTCCACATTCCGCTTCAGCTTATTCCAGCCTTCCTGAATGGCCATCGAGATTCTGATGTCTCGGCCCTCGTGGACCAGGAATGTCGGCGAGAACCTGTTATCGGGTGCTGGAAAAGTGGCCTTCATGAGTTCTTCTGAGCCTTGTTTCATAAAAGATTCACCCACCATTTCCATGATATCTGCATAGTAGTAGCTCCAGTGCTACAACCGCCTCAAAATTATTCACCAGGATTGGTCTGAAATGATAGCCTCTCGGAGCTGCAGGAAGAGTGGTGGCGATGGACTGTTTTTTCTTCTTCGCATCTTTCTCTGACTCTGGGACAATCTTATACAGTGTCCCACACAACTGTGCGTCCCGACGTTCAGACCCATCTTCGCTTTCCAGTTCTTGGACAAAGATATGCCGGATGTGTAGAAGCGTCTCTCGAAGCCATGAATCCTGGCTGAGAGATTCGGAAACATTGGGGGAGGGACGAAGGGCACCTGACTCAGAGACATTGAGTATATCTGCCGCGCAGAAAAATTCTCGAGATGGTCTCAAGAAGATGAGGTCTCCAGCACAGATGTATTCTGCACCCCACCATAGCCTATCAACAAGTATGTCGGGAGAGAATTGATGGGGACTTGGACCAACAGGTCGATAAAAGAGGGCAAGTGGAGATGTTATACTGACAGATATCTCTGCTAATGACCGACCAACTGCTGACAATGACCATTCCAGTGCTAGCATCTCTGTGATTCCAAGTGCGAGCAGGTAAGGAATGGTAGCATAGTCAACAGTATATTTTGAGGGTAGGTCCGTGAAGGGGCGTGGCACTACATCCACATTACTGCACTGCGAGTATTGCTGGGTAGCTCTCTCTCCAAGGGACTTCACGAGTTCTGGAGGAGCAGAATATGCACTGTACGGCAGTATGCTAGAGTGAGGAAGAGAGGAAAGATCGAGTGATCCAAGGAGTGTGACTGTGTAAGCAAAGGAAGAACCATCTCGCGACACATCCTTCACCACTGCTGGCCAAAACTCAATGGTCTCTGAACTAGTTGGTCCATGTATAGGTTGAGGCAATTTGATGTAGATTAGTTCACCCTTTCGAAAAGGGCTAAGGGGTGGTTGAATGATGTTGTTCGAGGTGGAAGATTGATGGCGCGAGGTGATTTCCAGGGACTGAACTCGTCCCCTTTTGCTTGTCTGGGGCACCTTAGTCTCTGAAGGACGCTTCTTGGATGCATTCCTATCGCCACCTGTGGATGACATTATTCGGTCAGTGACAGATGATACGAGAGACACCCTACAAAACTGCCTGACCTTGCATTCCTCTGCAATGACCATGACAATGGCAATCTTCATGGTTCAGCGTCGGGTCAGTCAGAAGCCAAATCGCATGGGGTATAAATTCATTAGGGGAACGAAAACGAGTGACGTGCGTGGAACCTGAAGTCGAATTCGTAAGTAAAGACCAGTGGTTTGAGTTCAGCTAGGACTCACCAAACAGCATCATATCATATCTATCCCTATCAGTGACTCGTTTGCGACGTATTGCGACTAGCTGGTAGCCATCGGGAAATCTTACGTCGTAGTCATGGCCGTCTACATGGTCAAGAATTGTCAACGTCAGCTACAACGCAGTTTGAAATCTACTCACTAGAATAGCACAAAGCTTTAGCAAGACCATTCGCGACCCTGGCGCGCCACAACTGGACTTCAGGACTTTCTGGAGGAAGGAGGGTGACGCGTTTTTCCTCTGCAAGAACAGGGTCCCTGTATTCATCCCATGCTGAGGCGTCTCCGTCGCTTTTTGGAAAGGATATGACAACTGTTTCACGCATTGTTATCTGAAGTGAAGACGCGATGGTTGAGCAGATCGTGTAGGTGAGTGAGAACTGAGCACTGGGACGCGTCAGAGTCACAGTGGGTCGTGTTTAAAAACAGCCTCGGCGAGGTCTCCGTCCGAAGGTTCATCTATGTGGCCGAAAAATAATGTCGAAATCTGACTTATCGTCGACATATTAGGAGATTTAAGACTCAAGGCTTTTTTTGCGGTCAAGGAATTAGGCCGGGTCGGCGCCGAAGGTTGTGGCAGGATAACAAAAAGCGTGAGAACAATTGGCTTTCTCACTTCTGCAACGAGATTGCTCGACCATATAAGCTTCGAGCTCAAGTAGAGGGGTACTCAGAAACACAAAGCGTAGGCATACAGATAAACACATCAAGTATATACTTAAGTACATACTTCTGTGTCTACTAAAAGATTGTCATAGAGTCCTACTAGTAGGACTTGGTCGTGTACATAGCATGATACGTCGTCAAAAATACAGTGGCCAAAACATTAAGCAAAAGCGGGAGAGAGAGAAGGGGGCATCGCAAGATAGGCATCGCAGGTAGGTAGGTAGTTAGGAGGCCAAGAAGAAAAAAACAAACATCGAGGACCAAATGAAAGAAAACAGACCCGAAAAGAATGGTGTGAGTGCGAGTGAAGGCAACCAAGAGGGGGAATAAGGATAATTGTTGAGGTATCGCCAAAAACAAAAGGGGTAGTCGTAATGTATCGTGTCGTAACGGTATCGCTGGTAGAGATGCAAGCAAGCAAGGGTCAAAAAAAGAATAAAGTTAGGGACAGAGGTCCATTGAGTACAATCATAACCACAACCACCATAACCACGTCCAGGGCGCAGTAGCAGCCACTTCTAGAAAAACACCTCTATAGGTCTACATCACCGGGATGAATGGAACGAAAAGCTCATTTGGTCGAGCAACTTCTCTATATTCTCCTCGCGACGGGCAGGCTGCAGATCAGCCCATTTTTGGGAGCAGAGGATGCACAGGCCGATACAGTGGCCGAGCTGGCTTCGTGGGGTCATCATGGATCATTAAACATCATGAGAGCGAGCATACCGGCCTAGTACCAGTCGCATTTTGTCGGGTCTTTTTGGTTTGACTCCAGGCCAAGCTCACTATGAAGGCTGCCATGAATCTTCCAATCCACCAGCCCAAGGAATCGGCGAGAGCGATAGCGACCGGTCATAATGGGAATGAGGCTGAGGAGAAAGTGTCCTTCCAATCCTCGGACTCGTTGGTGCTGATCTCGAAGCTGAAGCTGAAGCTTCTTCAGACCCGTCTATCGTCACTGAACTAGGACCTCCAGACAATAAGTTCAACCTAACCCTCGCATTCTCCACTTCCGAAATCGTCGAAGTGGGGAATCGACCATGACTTATCGGGTGAGTCGAGCTAGTCGCACCAGAAGGTCCACGACCACTGTGTCCAAAAGCTGAGAGCGCAGGAGACATGGTACCATTGCCTGGTTTGTGATTTCGCTTTCTTCCGTCCGAGGAGATAGATCCGGAATGAGATAGGGAATGACCTCCTTCGCTGCTTGATAAGACGGAGCGAGCACCAGTTGCTGAGGGTCTGGAAGAGTTGGAACCTGTAGAGCCAGATGCGTCACGACGAGAAGCGGCTGCTGAACCTGCTGAACGGGAAGAATGGGGACTCAGGTGGGAACGCATGGAATGGAGAGAACCGATTTCGGAAATGTGGTCGGGGTGCTGGTGGACAAGATGAGGCTACATACAGCAGAAACGAGAAAAAAGCAACGCAGACACGTCAGTAATCACCTCTTACATGTTTGGAACCGAAATTGACTCACCATACCAAAAGTCGTCCTCCTTTCCCCTCCAAACGGAAATCCAGTAAACCCGGAAGTCGCAAGCGTTCTCCACTGAGCACCTGCCGTAGGAGGAGCTTCTTCCAAAACATCAATCGTAATACCAGCATCACCCGTACCCGTGCTCAACCGATTGGCGTTATCCTCAGGTAAATGAGTCGTCGAGCCACCTCTGGACCCGGCCGCAAACGATCCTGGCGAAGGTGTTGTTCCTTGAGTATCATGCCATACACTGGGGGTAGGCAATCCACCGAGACCAGGGGGGAACTTTAAGCCACCCTTCTTTGCGGAAGAGGATCCTAAACTGCTATTGGGCGTCGTGATGGTGTCTCTGTCCTTATCGAGCGTGTCTCGCAATGATGATGTAGAAGCAAACGGCGACATTCCTCGTGGAATAGGCATATCAAGGATATCGATACCAGAGTCATTTGGACCGAGGCTATGACCTGGGGTGTCTTCAGCAGTCGAAGAGAGGGTAGCAGCATCATAGTGACGAGGGTGCGAATACAGTCCCTGAGTGGCCGTCCCAGATCCAGATCCACTTTCAGGACCAGAACTTGGTTCCATTCCTCTCGAAGACGATGATTGTAGTGGTGTCGTAACAGGAGGGGTCCAATAACCCATTTCGGCTGAAGACGAATTCGCCAATGCTCTGGGAAGAGGAGCAGGTAGAGCAGGTAGAGGAGTACCACGCTCACCATAAGGTGTCCCAGGAGTCGAGTATGCATCGTAATAAACAGTCGAAGTACCACTCTTTGCGCTGACACTGGAAATAGGCCTATCACCAGTTGCCATTAGCCCTAACCCCGACGACCCGGTCCGTCTAAACTCTGTCATCTGAGGTGGTGGAGACGGGAAATTATCCGGATCATTTAGCAGAGTCCTAGCCTGTTCGATATCGTTATCGCCAAGAAGAGTCGATGATAACCCAGGCGCAGCCGAATTTCTGCGAGACGAAGGGTTGGATGAGGAGAACCAGCGACCCAGGCCGGCAGCAGCAGCCAAAGTACCCAAACCCTTCCAAACACCGCTGTCGCGATGACTATGGCCACTGGGTCCAGCGACGGGTTCTTCGAAAGGGTTGGTTGTAGTACTAACAGTAGACGACCTCGGAGCGAGGTCCTCTGCTCTGACTCTGCGTGCAGTATGGACAGTGGCTTCGTTGAGATCACCACTCAAGTGGGAACCGTGAGAAGGCGTGGAACGTTGACTGAGACGGCTGCGGCTTCGTTCTGGGTCGACAAGACGAGGTGGAGGGATCAATGGAAGAAGGTCATTAGCCTTATCCTTATCTTCGGCTCCAAAGTTGTGTTCGGAATGGACGAGAGTGTCATCAGGTTCTTCCTCTTCATCTAACCGCCTGAGCTGTTCCCTGGAGAGAATGTTCCCTCTCCATCTCTGCCCGAAGGAGTCGGCAGTATCTTCGTAGCTGTTACTAAGTGCCGAAGGAATTTCGTGTCCGTAACCTGAAGCGGCAGAGTTGGATGATCTCGAAGAACCAAGGCTGTTGTTCTGAGAATTGGAGCCATTGTCAGCTCTAACTACTCCAGCGGCGGAAGGTGGTACATTGGACATCGGCTGAGTAATTGGAGCCGACTTGCGTTCTGCACCTCGACGAAGGAACGAGTCTTCCACTTCGCCGCTGGACCTAGGAGAACCTTCAGTAGGACTTTCTCCCCCTGGACCAACGATGTAGTAATCCTCTTCAATTGGAGCAACCATGGAGAACCGAGGGTTTTGCCTTTTACGACGGTTGGAGCAGCATATGAACAACAGGAGGAGGAGGATGAGCAGAAAGATGAATCCGATAATGCTGCCGACGATGATGCCAACAAGTTGACCTCTGCTGAGACCACTTTCTCCTGAAGCACCACTCGTAGGAGAGGGCGTAGGCAAAGCAAACGACGAGGTGGAGGCAACTGAGGAGGTCGATGACACAGAGGTGAGTGGCGAAGAAGAGGATACGGAAGAGGTTATAGGTGTCACAGAAGTTGAGGTCTCGGTTGGAGTGGTCGATGACGTGGATGCAGGAGATGTAAGCCCACCGTATGTCCAAAGTGACCCTAACGGTATCTGTAGGTACAACGTCAGTATTTTTTCCATACACAAGAACATTGGACAACGATAGCTCGCAGCTGTAGATAGTTGAAGTCAAGGAGCAGCACTCACACTTGGACCATAGTATGTGAGTGGTAGGTAGAGTAGACTTTCTGAAGTCGCCGTGGGGTTACCAGCTGCATCGGTAAGGATGGTTGTGGAAATGGTGAACCACGAAGGTAGCTCCTGCGTGGGACCACTCATCGTCACCAAACTTTGAGGTAGTGAAAAATGGTAATTTTTGTGGTGTTATGGCCAAAAAATGAAAGCGTTGTGTAACGTTAGAGAACGTGAACTATGGCCAGATACTGATGAGTAAAACACAGTGGCAGCACAATAAAATCCAGTCACACACAGGAAATATTCGCGGTAGATAGTCGTGGTGGCGGAGAAAGAGAGAGAGGGGAGGGAGAAAACGCGGGGGAGAAGCGTAGTCGTTCGGAGAGGAGGGTGAGAGGGGTTGAGACCACGCCGCCGAGTTCAAACCAAACTCCCACGTGACCACGCTTCCGTTCTTCCGTCGCTTCCGACTCCCGAGGCGAACGTCGGAACCCCGAGCAAACAAGAGGCTTGTTGCCAATATTTCTCTTCTTACATCTAGTACTGCATTGCTCTCTAGGACCACCAGGACAGCGTCACTGGTGGATGAAAACGTCATGTCAGTTCATCGACATTTCTTGGAGTATGACCTATTCTAGCCTATTCTCAATTGCGGTGATAGAATTTCCGTCATTGGAACTGAGTTCATTCGTCGTTTTCCGATCAAGATGCCAACAATCCTCCACCAACGGAGAAGTCATCGGACCTGCCAAAGATAGCAGTTTGATGATTCCTCCCAAGATGTTCACAGAAGGAGGATACTCAGGTATGTTTTCTGGAAACGACTCTTTAGTGCATATCTGAGCAGGATTCCTCAGACATAAGCTGAGAGCACTGAAGCCGGAAACAGTAAGTAAGTGGGTCCGAAGCTCAGCCGATAGTCCGCAGGACCGCAGCTCAGTCAGACCATTCCAACCCATGACCATTCAACCTGCCAACGCCTCTCACACCGCTGCTTATCTTGCAAGAAGTTGTGCTTGGCAAGACATCATCATGAAAAAGCAGCTGGTATCTAGATGACGGCTCTTCAAAATCCTCTTCCTATATGCCAGCTCATGGCTACCTCGCGAAGATATTTTGGTGCTGAGAAGAGGATACTTATGTTCCGGTTGTGCTCATTCTACGTCACAATGGCTATACCTTGGCGAACGCTGTCCTCAAAGCCCGGTCAATGACTGTCGGGATTACAAGGCTATTCACTAAGCAACTCGATGTCCTGGCTGTTCTGCTCTGCTCTCGAGAATATATATACTGATCAAGCAGAATCTCTCCTCAGGCTGGTCGGGTGTTGATCTCCCTTTCCTCTAGGCGTACACAAAGGTCTCGCAAGTCGAGTCCGGGTCGACTGGGTCGCTCCTTCGTCTTTATCCTACTTCCACTGGCTGGATCCTTTCTTCTCATACATTCCTTTCCTTCACCTTGACACCCTTTTTCCATGCATCCTCGAGGTTACGAAGCTTTCTTTCCCGCCCTTATATGGATTTTTCTCCTCTCTAGCTGGAACCACTTCTCTCCGAGATTGGCTTTCTCTCTTCCAGTTCCAGCTCCACCATCATCCTTATCCTCTTCTTCTTCGTCAGAGTCAACATCACTAAACACCCAACCTGCATCCCCATCTCCAAGCCCCACAAGTCTCGCTCTTCCTTCTCAACAAACCGATTTTGCTTTTGACTTGTCTCATAACCTCGTCAGCGCCTCAAGCAACGTAACAACACTCCCTTCCCTCCCGGACAATTGTGTATCATTTACTCAACCTGGTGCCAATTTGGAATGTCCTTCTCCGGGTCCCTCCAACGCAGAGTCTAGCTCAGGCTCTAGTAATGCCACGGCCACTGCCACTGGAGCGATGACAGCCTACAATATTACCTTTGACGACTGCGGGTCTCCGTTCACTGTCTGTCTTTGCAATACCGGCAGTGATAACAGTTCTATTACCAGTACCATCACCTCTAGCAGCAGCGACACCAGCGACACCTCCACCACTAATAGTACTCAAAGCAACCCCATGTCCCTAAACACCATCCTCGACCGATTCTCCCGCGTCCCAGTTGGTCTACGTCGATACGTCAACACTGTTGTTGTCGTACCGGCACCCCAGGACAATCCAGATCCACGTGCGTATACGCTGAAGTCGGGTGATATACATTTGTTTGGAGATACAGGGGTTAATATTTGGGTGCACGAGGTGAGTTGAACTTTGATTTACGGAGTGCATTGGGGTGCATGCAGTTTTTCTTTCTTTCTTCTTCGTCTTATCTTTTATCTTTGTTGTGATGTTGACGTATCTACTCCTCTCTGCTTCTGCTTCTGGCAGTCCATGCATGCATACGATTTCGCTCAAGACATCAATAACCCTCTTTCCAGCTCACAAGGCTGGCAAGATGCTGTACACGCTGATAGTTGTGTTCCGGATAATTATTCGGCTACTAATGCTGTGGAGGTATGTCTGTCGATCTTCCGTGTTGTTTCTTCGGGTTCAGCGAGGAGGTTGACGCACACTGCTACATGGCACGCTTTTATCCTCTTATCCCCCTTTTCTCACCATATATGCGGGCATATATGTACCAAGTTTACTAACATGCATTTGACCAATGCAGGACTTTGCCCAATTCGGTGTCATCAAAATGTACGCACTCGCAAACCAGGGGACACTACCCCAAGGAATGCAACCAGAGTGCATGTACAACCAATTACGCTTCATGGACCAACTCCCTCTCTTCAACGCAACCACTCTGTTCGGGAATACTTGCCATATTCCTCATCAGAATAAAAATGGCGCCAGGTGAGTGGGCTATATATCTTGCTAATTTTCCTGTTAAAAATCTGAATTGTCTTGTTTCCTATTTTTCACGGTAGACACACCACTTCACCCCCATTCCTCAATAAAACAAGCAAAATGCCTATATCTTTCACTGGCGAGTCTGGGACCGCTTTTCCAGCGACGATTACGGGGCTAATGTCGACTGTAGCGCCAGTGCCGACCACAGCATCATCGGCCAGTGACCGTGTCGTCACCTCGAGGCCGATTCGTCTTGAGCTCGTTGTCGCTTTCAGCGCTTTGCTGGCATTGTTTGCGCTGTTCCCGTTCTGAAGGAGTTCTGTGCATTGTTACATTGCGATGCGGCTTGGTGACTTCAATCCTTACCACTTAGCGCCCAACCACGAGGCGCTTTCAATTCCTTTCTATATTTAGAAAACGAAATCTTCAACATGAATGGCTTCTGTTTAAATTCAGACCTCTTTTTTGATGACCACGACCTTCACGAGTTCACGACTGGGATCAGCAGCAGCTACCCAACCTATATCCCTTGCCCCCAACCCCACAAGCCTCGCTTTAACACCGCAAGAAACTGCTTTTGCCTTCGACCTAGGCAATAACCTCGTGAGCGTCTCGAGCTATGTCAAACCACTCGACCTTCCAACCCCCTGTGCCGCGTACACCATACCCGGGGACAATTTGGAATGTCCTCCAATTCCCGGTTCAAATAGTCCAAACGGCTCAATGACGGCTTACAGCGTCTTTTTCGACGACTGCGGGGCTGCATTCATTGTGTGCAGATGCGACAATGCCAACATGAGTTTGGACACGATCCGAGACCGACTCTCTCGGGTACCTGTGGGTCTACGTCAATACTTGGCAAGTGTTGTGGTCTTACCAGGAGATGAAGCGCGTGCGTACACGTTGAGGTCGGGGGATGTACATATCTTTGGAGATGCCGGTGTGAATATTTGGGTGCATGAGGTGAGCGAAACATTGTAATGCTGTTTGAGGCGTGTTTTTGACCCTATTGCTCCTGTTGGCAGTCTATGCATGCATACGATTTTACTATTCTTGTTCCGCACCATCCTCTGTCCGACTATTCAGTCTGGAAGCGAGCTATACAAGCTGATAGCTGTGTACCGGATGATTACTCTGCAACTAACGCTGTGGAGGTAAGTTAGTCGGTCTGGTTAGAGACAACTTGTTGCTCAGCGCTTATCTCTCATTTATAGGACTTTGCTCAAATGGGTGTAATAAAAATGTACACCTTGGCAAACAATGGCGCGCTTCCCGAAGGAATGCAAGCAGAGTGCATGTCTAACCAACTAAAGTTCATGGATGGAGTTCCTCTCTTCAACACAACGACACTCTTCGGTAACACTTGTTTCGCTGATTACGGTGACAACTTTGGTTCCAAGTGAGTCTGTCATATATGAGATTGCGCTGATTTTTCATCTCATTGGGTTTTCGTCTTGAAAGACATAGCGTGCCCCCTCCGGTCCTGAATCTAACGAGCAGATTACCTATACCTGACACAGACGGTGGTGACGTAGGCAAGGTGGGGATGACATCCGGGATTGCAGCGTCAGCGTCAACACCAGCACCCCCATCGCCGTCCAGCGGCGGCGTGTCCACTTCAAGACCACATAGTCTTGCTGTCTTGGTTACTTTACTGGCATTGACCAATGTGCTTGGGGCGTTGTGTGCGTTCTGGTGATACTATCCATAGATCGAATGCGCTGTCTTTACGGTTGCGAGACCTGGTCCATCAACGTTCAACGATCACTTCAGAGCAAGCACCCAGGAGAAGCTTCATCATTTCAATGCAGCTCGGGATAGACTTTTAGATCCTTACCAGCACTACTCAACCACCGCAATGCGTGTACTTCCCGGGAGAAGGTTGCTTGACCAGACCTTCATGAGCTCACGTCCACGGTATGATCCTTCAGTAGCTATCCAAGCCGTATTCAACCATATCTGAACTCCACAAGCTTCGCATTGACTCGTCTAGTATCTGCTTTTCCCTTTGACCCAGCCAATAACTTTGCTAGACTCAGGATACCACCTCCAGTGACCGGGCAAAAATTCCCGATGCAGACAATGATGACGTCACAGTTGACAACAATGGACCGTCATCCCCCACGTAAATGCTACTCGGAGTGGGTCAAATAGCCTTCAGCATTATACGTGGAGCTGGAAGAGACGGTCAGGGTGAAAATGAGAGAACGCATTGATGTCAAGGATGTTTGGATGATGACAGCTGTACATGTGGTCGAAGATTGGTCGAAGACACAGCTTTTTTCTGCCAGTGTCTCCTTATGTCTTTCATGACTGTTTTCATGTAAATATAGGTAATGTACATAGGTCTAGGCGTCAAGAGACACCAGCATTTGTAGTCCAGGCGAATGATAAAAAGCACGAAGAAAACTCTGGATTATTGCACACCGTCGAGTCTGCACCAGCCACTCGAAAGCGACTCGCAAACTACCACGATCTAGCTACCAGTCGGTCTTAGGATAAAGAAATATTCTGTGTAATAGGATTGGTACCAAGGCATAATAATGATACATCAGTTAACACCAGGTTGTATGTAGAGTATGGAGACTATCGAAGGCAAATCAAAAGTATTCTACATCTCATACAGATCGTTCTCTAAATCATGACTACAGTAGTCTCAGTCCGAGTACTCATTCTGCTTTAGAAAGCAACGTAAACCGCTTTAACACATCCATCATCCCTCTCCTCCTCTCCTTCGTGTCAAAAACCATTGCATGGTCCAACTCTGGGTTCCACAACACCTCTAATGTCCCGCACTCGCTGACCCATTTCTCCTTGACCTCAGCCTCATCTCCATCTCCGTCTTCGTGCTCGTCTTGCCCAGTCAGATACTTCCTTACGCAGTGTGCAGGGATAATTTGGTCTTTGCCGGCAAGCACAATTGCGACTGGTTTCCTTGTTGTCCCGGAATTACCCTCAGAAAACGACGACGACGACGACGACGCATTCCCATCAATCAAATCATCCTTCCACAGCACATTATCTGTCCAGAAAAAGTGCCTTCCCAACATACGCGCTATATCCGGATCTCTGGAAGCGAAATACCACAACTGCCATTCATTGGCGTGTCGAGGTGCTCGATAGAGGAAGTTGTATGCGACGTCAGGGAGGTGGAGGAGGATGGGGATGGGGTCGATGAGAAGGTAGGAGGTTATGTTGACGTTGGCACTAGCGCTGGTATTGGTCTTGTTATTGGTGTTGATGGCGTGGTCATCTGTAACTGTACTACTCTCTAGCGGCGGCGTCGTCGCTGCACGAGAATGCGCCCGTATCATATGAGCTGCTATGACGGTACCGAATGAATGAGCAGCTAGCACTGCGTTGTGAAGTTGGAGAGACGCCATAGTGGTGTAGATGGCGTCGAGCATGGCTTGTCTATGTGGAATCGCTTTCGAAGTGATACGCATGCTGATAGGGAGGATTTCGATGCATAGGATGCCAAGGTCTGGATCGGAGTCAATGAGGTCTTTGAGGAAGGGTATGTACGGGTAGAGGCCAATCTGAGGAAGAGTTGTCAGTACTGGTATGCTTTCAAACAAGTGAAGGACTCGCCCCGATTCCATGAATAAAAACCACAGGATCCTTGTCTGCAGATTTGTGTGGACGATACCAATATGAGAAATGTTCGGTAGCAGATTGTTTGGAGAAAAGGGTGAGAGGTCGACTGGGGAAGAGACGAAACCATGTTGACGGAGAGTAATGTTGAAAACCCAGACGGAGCAGGTGGAGTGTGGTATACGCATCTACTATGAAGACAATCTACGCACAAGGGTCAGATACATTATAAGAGCAGGTATATGCGCGTAAGACTCACCAAATACCAAGGCAATGGACGATGGACCGTCTTCACTGGATCCAGTGTCAATCTTATAACTTCCACCTTTGCATCTCGACCACTTTCCAAAGTCTTGCCTAAGAGACCTTCTATCCTTTTCACGTACATGTCAATTTCTTCTTCCCATTCTTCTAACATTTCTTCAGGTCCACAAGAGAATAAAGCCCATAAAAGCCATTCCACAACGTTCTCTTTCTTGATTTGTGGTGACGAGAAACCATCCAAGAGGATAGGTATCAGTAACGTCTAGAAGTTGTTCTGAGCATCTTCGGAACAGTTCCTCGCGCTGTTCTTTGTTGAGCCGGGGAGGTTTATGAGGAGCTTCCTAGCCGAAAACTCGTAAATAAGTCACGACTTTTTGGTTGAGTGCATGAACAAGGAACCTGTTGTAATCTTGACCTTCTAAGGACGCAAAATGCCAGAAAGGTGGTTTCTAGTCCAAGATAGAGGGAAATACATGGGGAGAGGTAGAGTTTCCGGGAGTATATGGATACGATGGTGTATAGTAGACTTGCAGGAGCGATTAGTCGAAGACAGACGATAGAAAAGAGGATGAAGATGTATTCCGGGAGGCTTTGGCCAATCATACGACAGTGAGCTCGTCTCACACAGGCTTCAGCACGCTGAGCCCAGAAACGACCAGAGAATTTGAGAAGACAGGTGCGTGCGTGGTGCGTCACTGTCTTGTCGGCTACGGAATCACATGCATACGTGTACGTTTCATCAACGACGACCCACTGGCCAGTTCCTCCAGGTCCGTTGTGTCTACTTCCACCTCGTGAACTTTTGTCATTGCCTCTATGTTGGCCATGATTATCCTGCCTCAGTTCTCCTCTTGTTGATTTCACTACTAGTATGCGCCTACTACATACACGAGATTTTACCTTTTTGGCCTTGATTTCGGACTTTCGGACGGCTTTTGGAGCCTTGAACTCGGCTCGAAATGACTCGGTCATGATGGAGACGTAAAGAACAAAACGAGTGATAATTTGGATGAATATATTCGTAAATAGTGGGTACTGGGTTCACGGCCACTGCTCTTGTTTTTCTCGGGCAGCAGCAACCAAGACCTGCGCGGCCAAACAATCCGAGTCGGAATCTGGAGACACTGTGAAGTGCGGTGCACCGACAGAAGGCTCTTCAAAAATGGTGTAGTAATCATGCCAAGGTGTGTCTGAAGGGTTGCTTGGGCGTCTGCCACTCTGGATGTGGCTGAAAATCTCTTCTCTCCCATCAGCAACGTCAGAGTCTCTAAGAAAAATATCAATCCTCGTCCTCTGCAATTGATCAACTTCCGCAAAGCCGAGTTTGTTCAAACTATTGGCCAGGCCTGTGGATCGCCTGATCGGTTGAAAGAGTGGCACAGTGCATTGCGGGAAAAGTGCAACTTGTTGGAAAAGTGTGTCTTCCAATGATCGTTCTGTGGCCCGGTCTCATATCCAATGATTTCAGATGCATTGAATCCCATTCCTACATTTCCAAATACTTTCCAGGGTAAGTAGAGACGGATTAGTAGTCGCACTTCCCGGCACTGACAAACATTTCTTCTAGCAATGATAATCTCGACCCTATGTCCTTAAAAAAATTGGCCTCCCCCTTGGCACTCCTCAGTCAAATATATGGTCCGTGTGCCCTTCTCACTCGACGCGTCGTCCATTTTCTGACTCCTGCGATGTTTTCGTTGTGCATATGGGCACCTTTCAGCTTCAGTCACGTCTCGCCTTAATTTGGGAATGACCTCACTTCGAATGAAGCCAATGACCACTCGCAATCTGCACTCGAAATCATAACTTCACTCAGAATCACTCTCAGCTCACTCTCATATTTTATCAAAGTCTCTCATTTTTAGCGTGGTTCAAGCCATTTAAGTAATCCAGGTTCTACGCCAGACAATCACACACTTGACCTCCTTCCATCTCAATTTTTAGCGCATTATCAAACATGATTCGACAATTCTGATTTAGCTGTTCAAGCTCCTGATCTAATCACCTTGCCGTGGGACTACCGTCATGATGTTGACGTGCTCGATTTCATTGGTAAGGGCTTAGAGTAGACGTAGGCTGTGGCGGGCTATACCGCGTCTACACCCGGCACGTTCGTAGAAGACCATGCCGTGCATTTCTATCTATCTATCTATCTATCTAGCTCGACGGTGCTATTCGGCCTGCCAAGTAGCTGCGAGGTTTTGTCGTTTCTCAAAGTCAACATCTGTGGTTTACAACAGTCTATAGCTCATTATTGCGTACGTGCCCTTCGTAGTCTCATAAAGTCTCATCCTTCTCTCCTCTTCACGCCTCCGTGCAACAAGACCCTCAGGGTACCCTTATGTCTCCGTGAGCCCGGTCGCGACCCATTCAGCACATTCTCCACTCATTTCATATTCCCATTATCTTTTCTCCTTTTCCTTATCCAGAGTCCTTTCAAAGTTCGTCATCTTTGATTTTCGTTGTCTGGTTTTACTTTTTTTCCACTGCACATATCCTTCACCGTACCGGTACCGAAAGACTCGCCCCATTTTTCCTTCCTTCGTCTTAATCCCTCCTCTCGAGCCTTTCGGTACGTATCTACCTATCTATCTATCTACTCTACCTCTGAAATTTTGATATTCAGGAGTGTTGCTGCTCCAGGGCACCCCGTGTTGGCCTAGTCCGTCTCTCAGATTATATCCCAGGATAATTAGAAGTTCTAAAGGACGTTTTCATCGTGGAGGATTCCGAGTCAGTCGGACAATTAGCCGGAAGACTGTATAAATAGAGATGAGCCTGTCGAGAAGCTCTGGTCAACTCCATCCATCACTTTCTCTCCAGCCTGGCAGACAAGATGCAAGAAGACAAGGTTTCCGAAACCATGGAGATTCCTGCTTCACCGGATGTCAAGTTAGACGAGGCTCATTCGTCTGGATCCAGGCTGAAGAGAACGCTGCTGTGGGGAGTTGAGACCCATGGGTTGAGTTTTCTTATGTTTTATTCTCGAGAGATGGTATCCTCATGCACTGCTGTTTATACCAATTAGCATTTCTCCGACCACTGCTGAGGAACGCGTTGACCCGCGGTTATATCAAATGTTTACTGTCTGGTTCTCAGCTATCTTGAACCTAACTGGGTAGGTTCCTATTCGCGGAATCGCGACTGCTCGATCTACACTGGTTTCTGACCACGAGCCAAGTTTAAGTACCGGGGCTCTGGGACCAGTTGCATTTGGTTTTAGGCATTCGAGACTCGACAGTCGTGTGCATTATCGCCGACGTCATGTATGTTCTCAGTCAGGACGTCCAGTTTGCAAACTGACCCACCAAACATAGCGGCTGTCTCGTTCCTGCTTATTTGTAGGCTGTCTTTTCTTGACCATTATGTTTGCAGGATGTTAAATGGCAGTGAAGTGTCGTCTTTGGACCAAAGCTCGGCGTGCGGACCATGGCTCAGAGTCGATTTTCGTTTGGGTGAGCTCCAGCTGAGGTTTAATCTGACTCGAATTAACGATGACACGCAGATATTTCGGGACAGCCCTTCCATCATTTCTCAATGTTCTTTCGCAAGGAGGCTGGTTAATCATCAATTCTATTGTCGGAGGTCAAGTTCTGGCTGCAGTCTCGTCTGATCTGAACGATATACTCTTGGAATTGTTATCATCGTCATAATCACTTTTGTTAGTGAGTGAAATCGCCGTAAAACCCTGCGTTATACTTATTATATCTCTCATGTAGATCTCGTTCTTTTGGATACAAAGTTCTCCACTATTACGAGATGTATATATGGAATTCCCAACATCGTCCTCTTTATCGGCAATGCTTGGTGTTGGTGGGAAGAATTTGTCCCTTCGGCCTTCAGTTCCTGCACCTGTTGCGTCAGCTTTGATATCGTATGGGACAACTGCTTGTTGCATCAGACTTGACCTGGTGTACTATGGCTGCTGATTATGGGATTTATCATGATTCAAAAGCGCCTACGTGGGTTCTGATATTCTCGTGCGATGCGCAATTCTCATATCCGATATCATTCTGCAGATGGAAGATTTTCCTGTATGCCTACTGCGGTATATTTATCTCCGCCGTAAGTGGAATTCGGCCTTGTTTACAGCCTCTACTAATGACGGGCTTCAAGTTTGGCGGGCACATTCTCGGAGCAGCTTTTGCGGCTGCAGCTCCCGCGGTCCCAGCTTGGGAGGCCGGTCTAGGCGGAGGGGATGACTTCGGGCGGTTTCTAGTAGCCATTCTCGAACCTATAGGAGGGTTTGGCAAGTTTCTTGTCGTGGTCGGGGCTTTGACGGTCACTGCTCCTTGTGCACTGACGATGTATTCTTTTGGTACGTCCACGAAGCAGTTTCTGTATGACCATCTGACCGATTTTGCTCATGGCTGTCATGCAGGCGTCAGTCTAATGAATGTCTCTCCAATCTTTGCGAAAGTCCCAAGATATGTCTATATGATAATTGCCACCGCCATGTGGGTCCTACTTGCCTGGTATTCAAAAGTTGGAAAGTTGATTGTTTTCTAGTGTCATACCGCTTGCCGTCGTCGGTGCAACTCGATTCTTTACTGCTCTTATAAGCGCACTCAGTACGTACACTTTCTGATTCTGATACAACTTTTTCTTGAGTTCATGGCTTGTACCACAGACCTTATCGGCTACTGGGCAGCCTCCTATGGAGCCATTGTACTTTGCGAGCATTTCGTCTTCCGTCAGAATACATGGTCGCGGTATTCTCTAGACGATTGGGGAAATGCCAAACGTCTTCCTCTAGGCCTCGCTGCTGTCTTTTCCCTGGTTTTCTCGTTTGGCGTAATTGTTCCGTCTATGGACCAGGCTTGGTATTCTGGCCCCATAGCGAAAGCTGGGACAGGCGATATCGGCGTTATCACTGGATTTTTTAGTGCTGGAATTCTGTATCTGGTTTTCAGGAGTGTTGAACGGGCAATGACTCCAACACGTAACTGAGACCAGAAGTTAGTATGTACCATGCATGAATGTACTCATTACGACCTAATCGATTGCATTACAAGTGCTATTACCTGCTCCCTGTCCTTTGGAACTGATTTCTTAACAAGAATTTCGTAGAGAGCCGCCATCCTCAACAATCCATACTGTGCAAGATGCTGGAAAATGACTTGGGGAAGATGATCCTCGTCAATGACATGTGAGATCAGTTTCTCGTCGCAGTCATCAGCAGATAGCTCAAGCTCTCCACTATGCACAGGCTCATTCGTCAAATAATCAAACAAGTCTGATATGGTCTCCATGCGCTGAGGGGTGTGATTGGGAAGCTGGGGGACTTTGTATTCCGGTCCTATTCCGCAGAGTCCATTGATTGTGTCTATTAGAGAGTCTGGGAAGTACCCTGTGCAGAGCTCAGATAAAATACTGCAAAGACTCGAGAGTTTGGAGGTAAGGTCAAGGAACTAGAGACTGTCAGAGTCATATAGTACCACCGGAGGCCAAAGAAACTCACCGAGGTGTATGTCCATCGAAGGGAACTAACGCGATCGAATGGGAAAAAGGATACCAATGACCCCACGCGAAGAGGATAAATGTCTCTGCGAGGATCTTTGTAAAGCCTCCTTCCCATGTTCCTCATCACTCTTGTCTTTCTGTCTCAGGACGTTCTCGATAGCATTTCTCAGCTGCTTTGGATTAGGATAATCTAAAAAGGACCGAAGCTTCCTGGCAATAGAACGATCGAGATCTACATGGCTCAAGATTTCCTCCGAAAAATTCTGAGCAAACATGAAAAGTTCCGCGACCGCACGTCATGCGGATGAGATAGGTGATACCATGTATGAACATAGAAATAGTTCTACGTTCAGGGTACAGATCAGAAACGCGTCGCACCAATTATGGAAGTCCTGTGCCAGTCACATACTTGAAGTAATCCTCCCAAAACTTGGAAACAACAGTCCGCAGTATCCCAAAGTCGCAGAAATTAAGACAATGGATCACTTCTCCCGGTTAACCCTTTCCACCAAAACCTCCTCCAACCTCTCGCACAATTTCCCGAGTATCCATTCTGTCTCGCCCATTCGGCTGAATAAAGGTCCATCTTCACCCAACCACCCCCAGTTCTCCCCATCTCCATCACTGTTTCCATCATGAATCTTATCTCTTGATGTACCATTCCCTGAATCCCTTCTACGACTTCGATTATCATCTTCTTCCTCCAGCAATTTCATCCTTCTGGACCACTCCTCCCAACTGTACTTTCGCGGAGGTTTTCTCCCGACATCTTTTGCCAAATTTCTTATCTCTCTGGCTAACCTCGCAGGTAAGCCAGTTGCCTCTCCATGCTCAGCTTCGGCTTTTTCCACTCTCTCCCCAATCTTCTCCATCTCTCCTCGGAGTCCTTCCTCTTCTATCCCGCGGGGGCCACGATGATACTCCTCGTCTGTATCGCCAGTATTTCTTTTTCCCTTTCCCGAGTTAGCTTTGTGCCGCTTCTCTGGTAATACTGTCCATCTAGCAAGCCATAGCGTCCCCTGTTCAACCCATCGGACAACTGTACTGCCCATGTTGGAGATGAAGATTGTCACAGTAGGAACTGCAATGAGCGACCAGAGCACAAAAAACGGTTTGCCAGCGTTGGACTGAGGAACAAAGTCTCCGTAACCGATGGTCAGAAGGCTGACGTATGCGAAATACAATGACGTCCCATAGGTCCAGCTCTGGTTGCTCTGAAAGACAAATGAAACGGTTGAACGACGTGACGACATAATAGAACAGAGGGAACTCACCTCTGCAAACCAAAATACCAGTGCCCCGATGAACCACAGAACAAGGAAAGCGAAAAAAGATACGCCTAGTGCTGTATATCGTCGCACTGTCTTTGATCTATAACGCACGTTCCTCATTGCCTCAAACTCTGCCTTTCTCCGCTCCATATCCTCTTCATTCCCTTCACCCCTCTTCTCCTTCCCGTGCCCCTCTTTCTCTCTAAACCGTACAATCCACTTTTCCCTCTCTTTCCTCATCTGACTTCTCTCCACTCTCTCTTCAGCCCCCTCGAGTACCAGGCCTCTCACACTCCCTATCACCAAACCAATAATAACTAACCCCCCACCAGCATAAGGTATGAGTAAACCTCTGCCAGCACTCGTCTTAAGAGGAAAATCACTCCCGAGTCCAATCGTTAAAAGAGTGTAATCTGCCCAATAGACAGTGTCGACAAATGCCCAACCTTCTAAAGCAGCGAAAACACCAGCGCCAAGGGCTAGGTAAAGCGTAAAAGAGATTGTTTGTAGCATGAGGGTACGTTGAG
>JAACJM010000404.1:0-52228 GCA_013368315.1 Tetrapyrgos nigripes
GCTTGAATTGGAATTTTGCTCATACAGGGTCTATTTGATCATACACCAGCTTGTACTTGACCTATGCACAGTGTCTTGCTTTCAGCATTGAAAATGAATGAAGTATTGCAAAATAGTCATGCAAATGATGCCGGTATTTCGATTGCGAACGAATTTCAATCATACAACAGTAATTTTAGTCATACACGGTAGTTTCAGTCATACAATGTTGATTGGACTGGACCTTGAATGCACAATTTTTTTGCTCTTGGAACTGCAAATCTGTGAGGCATGTCCTCATTGCGTACGGAAATTGCATCGGTATGTGGATTTCAAAAGATTTTCGGTCATACAACGGGATTTTGGTCATACAGTGTAAATTACACTGGACCTTGAAGGCACGATTTCTTGCTCTTGGGATTGCGAATCTACAAAGCATTGTATATTAACCATCACGCCCCAGAGAAATAGGATCAGTACTAGAATTTTGGTCATACAAAGGGAATTTCAGTCATACATGGGAATTGATAAGTATTGTAAATCAAATATCAAGATGGAAATACCCAACCAAAGCCACGTGTTAACATATCAGAGAAGAAGTGGAATATGCCTGCAATGTAGAGGGCAAATGACAAAAGCACCAACCGAAAAACGACGAGGCAAGCAGGCGATGCTGTGCTGTCACAGGCATTTGCCGCAGAACACGCGGACACCGGATGTTGCCGGGTGATGGACCAGTGACGCTGGGGTCGTGGGAAGAGGTCCGGGTGGTGCTGGATTTTAAAAAAGTCACGCACAAGCAGAGTGCTTTATAAAAGTGACTATGGTTGATCCATTGGTTTTATAAAATGTCTTGCATGGTTAGACCATGCAATTTTTATATAATTTTATAAAAAATGTGTGTAATGGCCTGCTGGACGCAACCTGCACGCACCATGGATGCAACTTGCGTGCACCATGGACGCAACCTGCACACACTCTGGATGCAACCTACACGCACCATGGACGCAAGCTGCACACACTCTGGACACAACCTGTGCGCACTCCAGACGCAACCTGCACGCACTCTGGACACAGCGTGCATGCACCCTGGACGCAACCTGCACGCACTCTGGACACAGCGTGCATGCACCCTGGACGCAACCTGCACGCACTCTGGACACAGCGTGCATGCACCCTGGATGCAACCTGCACGCACTCTGGATGCAACCTGCACGCACTCTGGACGCAACCTGTGTGCACACTGGATGCAACCTGCATGCACTCTGGACGCAACCTGCACACACTCTGGACGCAACCTGCATGCACTCTGGACGCAACCTGCGCGCACCATGGACAGAACCTGCATGCACCATGGAAACAACTTGCACGCACCATGGATGCAAATTGCGTGCACCATGGACACACCCTGGACACAACCTGCATGCACTCTGGACGCAACCTGCACACACTCTGGATGCAACCTGCACGCACTCTGGACACAACCTGGGTGCACCATGGACACAACTTGCACGCACTCTGGACGCAACCTGCACACACCATGGACGCAACTTGGCAGCTATAGTATTAGTGATCAACCATGCTAGCAGCAGGTATAAGTGGAAAAAGTACTGAACATTGTTTGACAAGATTCTATACAGGTCATGTTTTCTATACATGAGGTGTCATCCTTCGCTTAAGAAAAAGTGTATAGAAATTTGAAGTACCTATGCCTACTATACTTCTATACTCTCTATAAAACAGTTATTTTACTGATGCAGTAACCGACGCTAATTACCTACCCCCCCTCTTCAAATTAGCTAAAATTAGCCAGAATTAGTACAATATAGCACGCAAATGTCAGTGCATTATCTCGATTACAATGCTCCTCAAAATACTATTCCATCCTTGCCTCAGGTATCTACTCTTTTGCCAATGCTTTCATACCAGACAGATATAGGTAGATGAGTGGGGAGTAGTACTTCTATTACAATGAATCTAGGCTACAAACAGTCATACGGAAATATGTATTAAAGAAAACTCTATATTTTGCCAGATCCCTCCTCATCCTCATCCTCATTCTCGTCACCCCCCGCCTGCTGAGAATCAGGCTGCCGTTGAGGCTGTGGTGGAGCAGAAGGGTCATCTGGAAGCATTTCGGCAAATGCACCCCAGTTGACTTTATGAATGATCTGGTCTGTTGTTAAGCCATGAGTGGCCAGTGAGAGAGAATGACTGTGATAAAAATTAGCACTTGATCTTGGGATGAAATAAAGGAAAGCTTACGAGGCTTTAAGGTATAACTCGTCCATTAGCTTGTGGTATCGCCATTTGTTGTTCTTTTCTGCGTTGTTGAGGAGTTCGAGGAATGCCTCCCATTTGCAGTCTAGACCAGCAGGAGGGAACTTATCTTCATTTTGACGAGAATGATCTTCAAGCACAGCGTGTATCTGAAGAATTAACAATGCAGATTGAGGAAAGATATCTCAAGAAGGTTGATGGAGACTTACCACACAACCTGCCATAGCAACCATAGCTTTCGGTAACTCCAATTCCTGTGGACGTTCTGTCACAGAGGACTTGAAGATTTCCTGGCGCTTTTGAGAGATCAATTTGGAGTACTTGGTGTTGCTGAAAAATGCAGCACTAAGATATTTGTGTACAACGTCATGCTTGAAGGGACTGAGGTAGTCATATTCATCAGCAGTCTAGAGCAGAAAGACATGGTTAGTATATGTTCAGATAATGACAAACGAGTGTACCTTGAGTGGGTAGATATAATCTCCCTCCTTGATAAGAATGTCTGCTCTGCTGATACCTTCAGGAGAGGTGTCGAGTCCGAGTGCTGTGATGATAGTGTCGGCGTGTGCTTTGAGTTTCTTGCACTCTAAAATGATGTGCTGAGTACCCTGTGAGAAGTGTTCAATGAAAGAGTGACAAAAAGAACGAATAAATATACATAGCAGACAAGAGGCTTGACATATGTCTCAATGTCTCCATCCTCAAGCCTATGTGCTATATCTCCCTGACAACCATATCCTAAGGCATCGGCTGTCTTGACCAGTGTGTCCGCAGTTGCTTTCTTCATTCCTTTGCTGGTGAGAGGGCATATGTCGGTTCTTATGAGAATGTCAACAGCACCAGTCTTCTGGCAAAGGTCAATGACAGCTTTAACTGCTGCTGTTTGATCCTTGAGTGAGAGCTTGTGACTACGTGTTGAGCCTGTTGAGCAGGCTATGTTCTATATACATAGCGGCAACTGCATACTTACCTGGGGATGTAAAAGTGCTTGTTAGAGCAGTTTGTTAGAGGTTAAGAGCGATGAGTGTTAAGGGAAATCCTTATTATTGTAGGGCAATCTACGTGCCCTTATATACTGTTCTAGATAGTACATGTGACTACTTATCTAAGAACTACTGATGTATAGTAAGTGTAACTAACTAGATTACTATCTAATCTACATCTAATCTAATGTTGATGGCTGCTTACTAATTCACCAATTCAACACTCCCCCTTGCTAAGCTACACCATTAGTGCGCGTAAGCATAAAGGTGCTATAAGCAGCCGAGGTTCATCTTTGTTATTTGAGATACGTTGTACCACGGTTCTATGATACATTGTACCAAGGTTCTATAATATGTTATACAAAAATCAACTAGTATAAAACTGAAGTCCTAATTGTGATCTGAACTTCTCGAATTTTTGTTTGCCAAGGTTCTTTGTAAACATATCAGCAGGATTATCGCTTCCTTCTATGAACTTTATTGTTACGTTCTCATTTGCTACATGTTCACAAATGAAGTGATATTTGACAGCAATATGTTTTGAACGTCGTTCTGTAACAGGATTGGATGCGATAAAAATAGATCCTTGATTGTCCCCATAGATATCAATAGCTTTCATCTCGATGTTAAGTTCTTTTAAGAGAGCTTTTATCCAGATAACTTGACAACTACAGTCACTAAGTGCCATATACTCAGCTTCGGTGGAGCTTAATGCAGTTGTGATTTGAGCTCTAGAAGCCCAGTAGAAAGTTCCACGGGCTAATGTTAGGAAGAAGCCAGTATGTGATCGATGATCATTTGGGTCTGATGCCCAATCAGAGTCTGTGTATGCAGCGAGACCAGTTCCTAATGGATCTGTTTCAGTGATCTTTTTCTTGGATCCGTCATACACTAATGCATAATGTTGGGTACCTAGAAGGTAACGGCAAATCCAGAGAGTTTTTGGCTAGATGATCATCTGAAGGGTTTGCAGCGTGCTGTGCCATTTTGGTAACGGCGAAAGCTATGTCAGGACGAGTTCCTAACATGATATAAAGAAGAGACCTGATGACAGTTTGGTATTTCTGTCGAAGGACTGGGTTGACTGGGGCTTTGTTTTTTATAGGATAATATCCTGCAGGTAATGGAGTAGCAGAAGCTTTCGCGTTTTGCATACCACATCGTTCTAATACCTTCTCAAGGTAGGCGCATTGATCAAGATAGATTTTGCTGCCTTTCCTGACGATGTTCATCCTAAGAAATTCTTTGGCATCGCCAAGATCCCTGCATTCCCATTTCTTCATAAATTTTGCCTTTAATTTGAGCACTAGCTGCTTGTCTGCTCCACAAAATAGAGCATCATCAACGTAGACAACAGCAATGACAATGTAACCGTTTTGATTATATACGAAGATTCCGGCATCAGAATTGATTTGTTTGAAACCAAGTTCTGCCATGGACTTGTCAAGACCTTTCCACCAAGCAAGACCGGCTTGCTTAAGTCCATATAGAGCGTGAAGTAGCCAAATGACTTTGCGTTCTTTTCCAGGTTCTATAAAACCTTCTGGTTGTTCCATATAGATCTCTTCTTCGAGTATGCCATAAAGATAGGCACTACAAACATCAACACCTGAGATGTGCCAATTATTGAGGGCTGCCAATGCGAAGATAAGGCACACCGTCTCAAAGCGAACAACTGGAGAGAAGACTTGATCGAAGTCTAGACCTTCAATCTGTGAGAAACCTTTAGCGATGAGTCTCGCCTTCTTATGACCATCAGTTTTGATGTCAAAGACCCATTGGTTTTTTATGACTTTCCTATTCTCAGGACAATCTACGAGTTGAAAAGTTCCGCACCTGCGAAGTACCTCTAATTCTTCACGGCAAGCGATTTTCCATTCTTCTTGCTCCTTATCTGGTAAGAGCGATATTTCTCCGAGTGTCCATTTGTGGGGAGATTTAGAGTCAATTGCATTATTAAGCAAGAGATTTATCATCTGCACTCCCCCCTCCCAGCATAGTTGTGCCTGATCTTCTAAAAGATTGTTTCCATCTGTATTAGATGCAGAATTCTCATTGTCTGATGTGGACGAATGTGGCCTGAGACTTTCATTAGCGTCTCCTGAGTCACTTTGTCCTGCGGAACTAGGACCGGGATCCTGTGGTTCTGCAGCTGCAGTCCCGTGTGGCTGGTTTAGCTCTCGCCATACCTCACGTTCTCTTGTGGCTCTATCAGTGTCGCGTTTATCAGTTGCGACCTGTTTATCTGCATTGCATGCACGCACGCCAGGGGGCCGAGTGCTCCCCTGTCTCCAGGCTTGATTAGAGTCTGGTACAAATGTTTTCGGTGCTCTCCTTTCACGTTGAGTTCGTCTAGGTGCAGGAGGTGGATTCAGTGATTGCCTTGGTCGCCTTGGAGGTGTCTCTGGAAGCTGAGGTGGTGTATCAGGTTCAGATTCAGATCTCGGGGGCAGTGTTTCCAGTGGCGATCTCCGCGGACTCTGTCTGTCAGCATCGTCTTGCTGAACATCAGGTCTCCTTTTGGAAGGTGCATTGGTTGGTATGTAAAAATGTTCGTCTTCATCTTCGCCGAACATTTGAGGAACATCCTCATTAGGATTGTTTGGAACGTCTTTCAACATTATAGGAAGTCGTTTCGAGTTTGTTGTGCTTTTGTCACATCGAGGAAACAGAGTTTCGTCGAAAACTGCCTGTGGTGCAGTGAATAATGCATTGTTTTTTCTCATGAATAGATCACCATGTCCGCCTGGGGCAGGACCAAGATAGGTCATGAGTTCTGTTTTGGAAGCGAGTTTGTTCTTTCGAATTTTCGCTGGAACGAAGACATATGCTCCGCAGCCAAGTACACGTAAGTGGTCCATACAAGGGTTTTTCTTTTCCAGAACTTCATATGGTGTTATCCAGTCATGTCGCCGCATTGGAGTGCACATATATAAATACGCTGCATGTGTAACACAAAATTCCCACCAGCTATCAGGAAGACATGCATGTTTGCGCATCGCCTCAGCTTTATCCATTATAGTGCACATGAGGCGCTCAGCACAACCATTTTGTTGGGGGGTGTATGGTGCGCTTTGTAGGATCTTGATGCCTTTGTCTTTCAACATTTCGATGAAGGCGCCTTTGATATATTCTCCCCCTGCATCGGACATCCATTGTTTGACTTTAGTCTTGTATTGGTTTTCAACCATGGCGAGCCATTGGCGAGTTACATGGACCAGTGTTTTCTTATTGTTTCACAGAAAAGCCCATGCGTTAGATGTAAAGTCGTCTAAGAAGATTATCATATAACTGAATTTATGGTACGATTCAGTGGGAATTCTTTGAGATCTGAATGGATTAATTCAAAGGGACGCAACGCCCGTCTTTCTGATGGTGGGTAAACTCGTTGTGGTGTTTTACCTTCGAGACATCCGCAGCATAACGGTGGTTGTAAAGGAATATTAAATTCAGGCCAGCCGTCGGTATGTGTTCGAAGATGTTTGAGAACATCATGAGAAGGGTGACCAGCACGTTGATGTGCTAAGTCGAAATTGATTTCGTAAATCATAGTGTCTGCCAAGGAGGCGATGTCAGTTTTGGTGTGAGGAAGATAGTAAATAGTATCTTCTGGTGATCGTTTGGTAAATGTCAACCAACGATGACGCATTAATTGTCCATCTACATCTGTCATTTTGTCATGCTTCATCAGCATGATCATTTTGTCCGATCCATGAACTGTCACTCTGTCTGACTGTAGGAATGTTCCAAGTGACAGTAACTGTTGATTTAGATCAGCAACATAGTAAACAGGGGCAACTTTGAAGTAATGAGATCCCTGTTGTATGATGACAGTGCCAGCGGTGTTAGTTTTTGTAACTCCATTTGCAGTTTGAATGGAGATTGGATCTACTTTATGTGACTCAACAAAATCAGTTAAGTCAAAAGTGTAATGAGCTGATGCTCCAGAGTCGAGTAACCAGGCGTTGTCATAATGTTTCTGATTGATGAGAGTATTTTTTCCCTTGCAATTCACACAAGATGAATAATAAGTCCCACAGGGACATAATATATTGGGTACATTATAAATAGAGGGGCTAATAGAGCCCAGAGGAGTGGTATGTATAAATATGTTACAAGCATGTGATAATAAATTACATGCGACCAGGCTCATCATCTGCACTGTATAGGATGTGTCAGATACTCTATTCACAATGGAAGAGAAAGAGGGTGTGGCGTACCTGTAGTACCCGCCATCATTCCAACTCTCAGAAATCATCTCCTCCTCAGAGTCAGACCCGAGGGATATAACGTCCATATCTGGAGAACTCGACGGTGGTGTTATGAGGTCCGGTACGGAGTCAGCATCCAAATTGGAAACACATGGGGATGTGGAGATTTCCTCGAATAAGGGGGTAACCGACTGCGCTTGGCTCCACCCCGATGAATTGGAGGTGCTCATCTGGTTGAGGTCCCCGTCGAGGTCCTTGAGACCATCGTTGTACTCCTTGTCGAACTCCCCCGAATACCACCTTTGAGTCATCTCGTCGGTGATTGTTTGCATACGCTCCTCGAGCGTTCTGGGGTTGGGATCGACGTTCTCTTTGTCAGAATCCCCCATGTCGACGAGACCGGCCTCCGACATTCTGAGATGCTTGGTTGACTCCTCCTTTTCCCTCGTCTGTCAAGTTCCTCGGCCATTTTGGCATTGTTGTCCGTTCCCACGCACTTGTCCTGCATCCACCCGAAGTTGTTCCATGCTTCCTGTTGCTGTGGTGTACCCCAGTTTGTGGCACCCCAACTGTCGGAGACAGGTTTGTTGTTGCAGATGGCAAACCAGTGGTCGTCATCGTGTTCAGGATTGGAGTTGGTGTGGGAGAAGGTGTGACCTTCAGGATAGGGGGCAACGAGATTTTGCCAATAGTATCGTTCCATGAAAGAACGACCATTGGAAATGATAGAAGGACGAGGGAGAGAGGTAGAGGTTTTGGAGTCAGACATGTGTGCTAATTCAAGGTCTTTAAGGAGCTCACCAGTTGGCTTAATCCCGTTGTCACGAGCGGTTTTAAAGGCATTCTGGACAGATGAGAAAAATCTGTCAAAAGGCTTTACCGTCTCACTAAAGAAGGGTTTACGCACATCTTTGGTAGAGGGTTCTGTGACCGTGATGGTCGGAGTTTCCTTGAAGAACTTTGCCGCATGTATGACATGTGAATGTCCTAACTTAATAGGACCCATACTCTGGGCTTGTTGCTTCTGATGTGTTTGTTCGCCGGCGCGTTTTCTGTGGCCTCGCCAGTTGCCATGTCCTCGGCCTTTGCCTCTCCAAGCGCTGCTGCCACCTTTATGGCACTGCTGCTGCTGTTCCTTGAAGACAGGAGGTTTGCCTTTGCGTTTGATTGCCGTGATTTTGGTGGCGTTGGCAGATTGATCATTGAGGTTTCTTTCCGCCACGAGCCTCCCAGGTGTTAACGACATGAGTTCGGAGACTATCGAGTGTCTCATGTTCAAAGTCATCAATGTTGTCCTGAGTGATTCTGGCAATGATGTAGGCATAGATGTCAGGAGGGAGTTTGTTGATAACGATCATGTATTGGAGATACATGGGGATCTCAGTGTTGGCACCTGCGTTAGTGATACAGGTTAGGTACATTTTGATGAGATCAATTGCAGCACTGGGATGAGCGTTACATGGGATCTCGATGTTCATAGCGCGCTTGAAGTTCTGAAAGATTTCAGCAGCTCCAGGCATACCATAGAGATTCTTGAGAGTGTCCCACATAACTCTAGCAGTGGTGATATTTTCGATCTTGGCACCAATGGCTTGAGTGACACAGAGTTTGATGACACCCATGGCTTTGTCGTTATCCTTTTCCCAATCAGCAACACTACTGCTAGCAGCAGCAATGAAGTGAGGGGAAGGTACTCCACTACCAGTGTCAGATCCTTCATCATCTGTAGCAGCAGCAGCAGCAGCGGCAGTGGTGCCACCAGTAGTTCTGGCAGGAGCTGCGGGAGGAGCCGGTACAGGAGATGTGGATCCGACAATTTGGATTTCTCCAGGTTCGAGGGTATTGAGGACATAGGCGATGCCCTGAGATTGAAGCCAAGATTTGGACTTGCTAGCCCAAAGAGTATAGTTTGGTCCAGTGAGTTCTGGAACGGTGGACATAAAGCTTGATCCGAAAGACATTTCAAATGTGATCTGGGGATGTAATCAAACTGTCAGCATAACATTCTATATGCAAGATAAGTGGCGGTGTTAAAAACGCGCCAATAAAAATAAATTGAAAGCTGGGGCTAGCGCGCTTATGACAGTGGTTATCTCCGGTGTGCATTATACCAGCTTGCAGCCATGAAGGCGCTACTGGGCACATACAGCAGCCATAAAGGCGCATGTAAAGAACTTCTGCCACAAAGGGCGATGTTCAAGCAGCCGCAGGGGCACTACCAGGTATTACGCAGTCTAGGACAGCTGCCAGTGATGGCGCGATGTCCAGAGCTTGCAGGGCCCATAACCTGTTGAGCAGGCTATGTTCTATATACGTAGCGGCAACTGCATACTTACCTGGGGATGTAAAAGTGCTTGTTAGAGCGGTTTGTTAGAGGTTAAGAGCGATGAGTGTTAAGGGAAATCCTTATTATTGTAGGGCAATCTACGTGCCCTTATATACTGTTCTAGATAGTACATGTGACTACTTATCTAAGAACTACTGATGTATAGTAAGTGTAACTAACTAGATTACTATCTAATCTACATCTAATCTAATGTTGATGGCTGCTTACTATTTTGCCAATTCAACAGAGCCATCGTGGTCCTTGAGTATGATGTTACTACGCTCGTGCCAATTGAATCCAGGTTCTTGGTCAGACGCCGTCTTAGTCGCCAAGCGTCCCGGTGAAAAGTTAAAACCCTGGTATGTTTTTGTTTCAAATTTCATCATCTTAACATCTTGCTGATTGTCGTCTCGTTCAGGCTCGTGTGGAAACGAGAGTACATCATCGGACTCGAGAAGGATGGCAAGACGTGCACTGAAGCGGAATGTAAGGAGATATGGGGCAAGATGACTCAAGCAGAACGAAAGGTATGTTGTTTGCCCAATTCGCTTTGTGCTTTGGATTAACTTTTATCTGTATCTAGCCATATGAAACGATTGCAAGTACCAATGCGACAAATTCAAAGAACGCTGCAAAGGAAGCAAGGGACGCAGCGAGAAAGGTAAAGTACTAATACACGTTACAGAGCTGTCAGTCAAGCTAATCAAGTGCAGGATGGGGAAGGAAGCTAGGAAGGAAGGATGGTGTATCGGAAATGGAATGTAGCAGAAGGGTAGCAGTAGTTGGACCATATAGTGAAATTGGGCCTGTACAAGCCAGAACGAAGCAAATGGATATTTGATCAATAGTGCGAAATCGGGTGGTATCGAGCTGTACAGTAGAAAATAGTGAATCATAGTAATAGAAAGACAATATGGTGAAATCGGGCCAAATAGAGTATCCTTGAGATGACGGGATATGCAACGATTTCGCTCGATCTGGCCTCTTAAATAGTCCCGAATATCGTGTCAGGTAGGATGCTATCGGGCGATAGGGAATTTGTGAGGCGCCCTTTGAGACTCTAGAGAGTGACTTCCGTTGGGAACGTGCGTCTGTTGCGAAGGGGCTTCAAGTGCTGCATCAACCTGGGTGTTTCTTTGATGTTAGACGAATATTTGTGACGGAAAGATTTACAAACGGACATACCTGCGGAGTGCATAATTGGCAGCTTTACTCTCCTTTCCAGCTCGTAGATTCCGAACACTGACTGTTTCTCTGACTGCAGCTATGAGGACATCACCTTCAACATCAACACCAGTGCGAGCCCGTACAGCTTGGTTGATGGGTAACAGCTTGTGCCTCTTGAAAAAAACCCGAAAAGTGTACCGTTTGCCGACATAGGTCACGGACACGATCACATCGTGGACGTAAGGTTGGGTTTTTGGATTAGAAAGTGTGTCGATGACGAGGAGATGGCGACGACCTGGCACAGCCAGGTTTTCTCGATAATATGTCGAGACAAAAGATGGTTTTGAGTGTTTAGACAGATAAAGACGAGTCCTAATGGAAGTTTATGCACAGACTATCGAGAAGTCAGCGGAAAACAGCGGGCAGAGCGGGTACACTTACCGAAGAATTGGGGACGACGTCAAACTGGTTCATGCCCATCTTAAAGTACAGGAAGGAAGGGATGAAAAGATATAGGAATCCAGAAAGAATGCGAAGATATAACTGCGGGATCCCTTTGAAACCAGTGGTTCAATGCATCGTATGCCCTTTGACTTGAAATTTTCGGTGGACACTGTCTCCCTCCCAGTTTTCGGCGGACATCGTCTCCCTCCCAGGATTGGATGGCGTAAACGACACTTGATACTATATATGAACAGCTTCAGTTCAAGCGTGAAGTTAGCAATTCAAGTTGTGTGGAACACGGAAGAGGAGGAGTGCAGTCAAGATTGATTTGGGATGACTCCAGGCCGGGTGCCGATGAAAACGATCCTTTCCTTTGTCTCATTCCACCTTTCTTCGATCCCTAATGCCACTATGTACTCTGACCATATTATCACTAACCGCCATCTCCACACCTTCTCATGTCTCTAGTCAAAAGAAAAGCCGAATTCACTGAGGGAACAACCGTACGTCCTAGTAACAGACATCCAACTACTCATCCTAATCCGAGTGTCTACTGCAGAAGGTCCGACTGGTGAACCAACCAAGCTTCGGTCATGTACTTCACCGAGCCCAGGAACATGTCGCAGATCTTGAAGGACGAGTCGTGCATGCAGAGTGGAGCCAACAACTTGCAAGTGACTGCATCAAGAGTCTGGAGGTCGAGTTCGGTAGAATGAAGGACGAACTTTGAAAGAGAAGTACCAGCACCACAAAAACTGACAGACCAAAATATTGAAAAACGGACCAATATACAGCAAAATATCGGCTGATTCTGAAACAGGATAATATTTCGTCGAGGTATTGTCGAAGTATTGATGATATCTTGGTCCGAATCACGGTGTTTTGCAAAACGGGGCGAGACTTTGCAATATTTCGGGTCGTTTTGCAAGGTATGACGGACGGGTCCAAACTTTGGCAACATATTGGCGAGGTTTTCAGTAGGTTTTGAAGAAACTTTGAGCCATTTTTAATACATTGAAAAAGGATACATATATTGCTAATGTTTATAGATACTTACTTCGACTGATACAGCACGCGCCATATGAAACCAGTCTACTGCGACCACTTCCAGAGCGTCTTCGATCCCTAAGAGATGAATTAGCCATGGTACTAGTAAGTATTATGAAGAACTTAAACAGCAATGACAGGGTAACGTTACAAGCTTGAGTCTGAAGTATAATAAAGGTACTACTTAGATATTAGAATTGAGAAAAACGTGAGGGTCGGCGTGAAGTACTTCATCATTAGTATAGAGAAAAGAGAACAAGCTCCATGTCAAGAGGAACATTTACAACCCATCGCACTGCGCTTCAGCCTCTCCAACTTCTCCTTCTCGGTTCAACCGCTCTCTCATCTTGTCACATGTCTCAGCTGAATGAATCCTAGACCTCATACTCGACACAACCGTCCCACATTTTGAACATTTCGGCCTCACTTTAAAGTGACATCGCAGAATATGATTTCTAATACTCCCGTATTGCAGCCTAGTTCCACAACCGAGCCATGGACATGACACTACTGATCGTGCTTGACAAAAGGTGCCACGATCCTTCTTATCCCTTGCGGCAGGGACAGTTGCGTGTGCATGGTGAATTCTCATGAAATGATCACTAAATTCTTGTCTGGATGAGATGTTAGTAGTGTCCCCAAATCAGATAGTGCCGTCGTCCTTGGTCATGAGGCAATTGCCAATGGGTAGATGCGTTGGGTCCTTTGACCTCAGTGTGAGGTCGACGCTTTCCGGCGGGGTGCTTTTCCTTTTCAGAGGACTTGCTAGACTTGCTTGACTTGATTTTTGACTTTGACGACTTTGAACTCGACAACGATGGGGTCGAGAGGGGTCGTGAGAATGGATGGGTACAGGGTCTGAGGGGTGACGCGGTGACGTTGTAATTGAAACTCCGACCAAAACGCGTCAAAACAGGGTGACGCGTCCCTTCACTTCTTGCACCCGTACCATCACCATCCCTCCTCCTCCTCCTCCTCTGTCTTCCCTTCTTACTCGTTAGAGACTGTCTCCGACTCGATTTCAGCTCCCGCCAAGGACTATCTTCGTCAAAGCGAGCTCTTGTTCCAGCTTCAAGCCCCTTTCTGTGGTCATACGGAACAGGCCGTTGACCTTCTTTGGACCCTTGGAACCGAAATTTTGGGAATGTTACTGTTAGGATGAGCAAGGTTCGCATTCTGCCCTCATCGGCTTCAACTCTTTGCTTATCTTGTCCAGAGTTGCATGCGCGCTCACCTCTCAAACAATAAGGTACATATATGCGCTTCTATGGTGAGTTTCCGGTTCTCCGAGTCCTTCTTCCTTCGTGTTACTAATTGCATTGTGTGTAATGGGCATAGATATCTGCCTGACCATAATCTGGTGAGCTTCCCTCCATCGTATTCCTTTTCTAATAGTGACGCTTAATGTTTGTTAGGCTTTGTCTTCTCTTCAATGCCGGCTTCCTCCCACATTTCCTCGAGTCCCTGCCTTTTTGGCCTTTCAGCGTCTTTTGGATCCCTCATGCATGGTTTTCATCTTGTCTTCTACATAGATTACCACTCTGTACTCGTGTAGTTGTACGTAGTCACTGAATATATCAGCTTTGCCCTGAATGTAAGGTCCGCTATCGCAATGTATCCACTGGTTGATATCTTGTTCACTGCAGAATATCTTACTCACTTTTCAATACTTTGCTCATCTTGTAATGTATTGCTTGTCTCGCAATACTTCGCTCATTTTGCAATGTTTCGTTCACTTCTCAATACTTTCCCTGTCCGCATTATATTGCAAAACGGCCTCAATATATTGCCATTATCCGCTCAAATATTCTCCATCTCACTGATATTTTATGGCATTTTTTGAATAGACGAAATACTGAAAATCAGACGAGATCTCAGCAGATATTGGGGCGTAGGTTTTTGTGGTGAGAAGACGCAAGTCTCGGCGGACAAATCGCTCAATTAGAGCAGAGCAAGCAAATTGCAAATGAACACATTCAACCTCTGGAGGTCGAGCTTGCTGAATTGAAGGAGAAAAGAGATGTACTGGACGAGGAGGTGAAGGCGATGCAGGTACGAGCATTTCCCAAGATGGTGAAACTGTTGACATGGACAGTCTTTTAGAACTCGGAAGATAGGGAGATAGAGAGACTCGGAGCTCTTAATGTCGTACTCTTTTGTGAACTCGAGCAAAAAAAAACGGAAGTCGGCTGTCTTCAAACACTTGTGGACACATTCAAGAAAATGCAGGTAAGGCCCTCTCACTCGAGTTTCTCTTCAACATTTTATGTCTTTTCACAGGCTACCGACACAGATACATCGAGAAATATTGCCCAATGTGCCAAAAGGCTAAGCTCGTCAATGAGGTAACTCATTCCTCATCTCTATCAAGCACACTAACGAATTGTAAATGACATCCGGCCATATCTTGAAGCAGGTAGGAGCACTTCCCAAGCTTGTGAGATCGTTGACATGGACAGCCTTTTAGGACCGGGAAGATAGAGAGATAGAGAGACTCAGAGCTCTTAATGTCGTACTCTCTCGCGAACTTGAGCAGAAAACGACGGAAGTCGGTTCTCTTCAAGCCCTTTTGGAAACATTCAAGAAAATGCAGGTAAAGTCCTCTTAATTGGTTTCCCTTCAACATTTTATGTCTTTTCATAGGCTACTGACAGAGACACATCGAGCAACATTGTTCAAGAAGCCAAGCTCATCAATAGGGCTCCGCGCCGTACCAGTACTGTACGGTTTGTACTGGTACCGTACGACGGATACGGTCCCGTACCGTACAAGGCCGCTGCAGGGTCCAATACAGGTACGGGTACTGGACGGGTAAACCTGTATTGGACCGTATTTTTTACGGCCGTCGTACGGGTTTGTACGGTATACGGGTCGGCCATGCATCAGCGAAGGCTTTTCTCTGTGTTTATGCCATATGCTACCTCTGTAAATTAAATATCGTCAAATACTGAGCAGTTTGCGGCGGAAAATCTTGGGAAAATTGATGCTTGATCACATCAAGGGAAAATGTACTTACCAAAAAAGGTGCGTAGAGACCTGCCGAAGTATTGCCGAAATGCTTTGTGCCTCAAAATCATCTCGAACGCACTGTTAACGTTGAGCGGTGCACTACATCAAATTGTTTCTCGCATTAATTCCTCTCAATAAGTCCCAATAAGTCTATTTCAAATCAGATTCCTGGCCATTTCCTGGCAAAAAGACCCGTATACCCGTATTAACCCGTAATACTGCCGTATCAGTACCTGTCCCGTATCGTACAAGCTTCCAGATGAACCTGTACGAATACGGGGACGGGTACACCGTACCAGTACTGGACCCGTAAAAAATACGGGCGTACCAGTATTACTGGACGGTGCGGAGCCCTACTCATCAATGAGGTAACCCATATTTTATCTCTGCCAACTTGCGCACTAATGATGCGAAATGAATCGTAAAGGAGATGTTGAAATACAAGAGAGGAGTAGAGGGCGAGTAAGAGCAGAGGAAAGGATGTGTATTTATAATGTAGCTACTGGGCTCTTGAGCGAGCTTTTATATGTACATGTAGTACTACTAGAATATTCTACAAGTGTCTACAAGATCGTATATGAATAATACTATGAGTAAGTATGATGAAAGGATCCACAAGGATCCACAGTGTACTTACTAAGGTAAGTACTTCGGAGTTGTCTATACTAGAGTATACTAGGGTATTCTATTAGTTTCTACAATAGGAGACATCTGGCCAATTTGATCAAGACACCAGTCCCCAGACAGAAGATTACGAGATGACCATCTCTGTCGAGTCTGAATCAGATTCTACCAGTCCAGATACCTTCCCATCGACAAAGGTATTTAAGACCACATTTCTACTTTCTTGGTTGAAAACTCATGTTACCTGAAGAAAAAGGTCTCAGCTTCTGGGCTTCTCTTAGGAGTGAGTGGAGAAGAGGACTCCGAGGTGTGTACTCCACCTAAATACTCCTGCTTTTCGGTCACCACTGACTCTTCAGAATAGTGTACAGATTCTTGCGAGAGAGTCCTCGCTGCTTCTTAACATCGTGGTCACTGACGATACTGAGCGACTCCCCTGTCCTCAAGATGCCAAAGATCACAAGGAGGGTAAACTGTGGTTTCCTCGAGCATTCAAATACGTCAGCGTTGACATCGTACCTGGCTTCAATGATCCCCTAACTCAGTGGGTTAGGTTTGAAGAGCTTCACGGATGGCGCAAGGATGGAGGACGCCTCACAGTTCGGGGAAGACCTGCACAGATTACCGGTTGGATAAATGTCAAACAAAGGAAGGACCCCAAATTCGGAGGCAACTTTGTCCACGAATTCTCCAAGCCCTTTCAGGAATGGTGGGTCATTATGCAGTCGTCTACTCCTCTCAACCCCGGCGCTACCGACCCTGATTGGAGTGCTTTGAACAAAAGCGGCATAAATGGCTGGTACTCGCTCATAGTAGACTTGAAATGGTGGGGCATTGGACTTAAAGAGATGAGAGGAGATGACTTTGAAGTGGGTATGGAGGGATGGCGTTCTATGCAAAATGAGATGGTGGAAGCCTTGAAGGCTCTAAACGCTTATTTATTGGAGCAAGCTGTGTGATACAGTCCCTGTTCCATTTTAAGGTGTCGGCATTATGAAGCCTATCTTTCTATCTTACTTTACAGTATCTGGAATGCTACAGTGTACTTGTATCAGAGATTCAAATTCCAGTCTGCGCTACAGTGTCCATTTTACGCGTACCTCAGATTTTAACATGGTTCCAAAGATATTTTCAAACGATGGTCTGGCCTCGGAAGCACAGTGAACTGTAAAGTACTCGGGACATTACAGCGAGGGTTGTTCACTAAGCGGGCGACGTTGGGCGACCACTACGCTTCACGAAAAACGCGTCTGATCCCCGACTCCGGACCGAAGGGACAGGAGGAGGGACGTGTCCCACCGATCGATCAACAAATTCGGGTTCTGAAAATTTGAACGGCGATTTCCGCATGAGGTCATTCTTTTCCGTTCCATTGGCTTCTACGCTTTACCACCATGACTCTCTCCCAATGTCTCGGTCTTGCTGCCAGCGCGTGCCCATTATTCCTTGCCCCAACGTTGTCAGAGTCTTTGCAACGTTTGTCCGCTATCGACCTATTGCACATCCACCAGCGTGTTGACCATACAGCACCTAACAAGCAATCTAAAATATTGAGAGCTTGTTTTATAAATTATAGCCAATCTTATTGCCGAAAAGCTAGTTTATTCAGAGAATTTGTCTACGGCTTTCTCGTTTGCTCACGAATATGAAGCAAAGTGTCAAATAATGGACCGCGCTTTTGGCGAGGGCTTTTGTCGTCTGTTTGGCGATAAGGTTTTATAACACTGGGGGCAAGCTCATGGGAAGCAGAGGTCTGGCTCCCGCACGGGAAGCGGACCAAGACTTCACCATCACACCAGCCGGTAATCAAACAAGTAGATCTGAACTTAGGATACTCTTAGGATACTCAAGATGTACTTAGATTCCAATAATAGAAACTAACTGATGCCTAGCAACGGATTTTGAGATCCAAGATAGTTTTCTTTCAAAGAATACAATGGTAAAAGAATACAAACGCGAGATATATATGTATGTACAACAACAATGAAAGCAAGCGTCGACAGCTAAAACAGGAAAAACAAAGGAACAACTTTAGGGAACTATCAAATGCGTGCAAGTCCTCTCGTCTCGACGAGAGGACTTCCCGCCACATTTCACTCAAACGAACGGAAAACATCGATTCGAGATAATACCTTTGTTCCGACTAACAACCTTTGCGACGCCAACCGAAACTATCCCCTATGTCCTCCTGTGGCTTGGATCCCGGAACGTCACATGTGACCGTAGCTTGTGACGTGACAGTAGCTCGTGATGTGACCGTAACTCGTGACATGTTAGTGACTTGTGATGTGACGCAATTAAATCAGCAAAGTCGCGAATAAAAATCTGATAAAATCCAGAAAAAATCCTGATTGCTGCAGGCTGACCCTCAAAGACAATGACACGATTGGTAAGGTAGGTGGCCATGATGAAATTGTGCTTGATAACGAATCCAGTCTTTTTTTGGCGTGAAGAATGGAATTGCACGTGAAGACAGTAGATCACTGTTTGATGACCTTGCTAGCTGTATTGGAATATGTATGATCGACATTCAGAATCATGAAAGTACTTGAGGATCTCTTGCCATCCAGGAGGGTCCTGTAAACAATATTGATGTAGCTTTTCAGGAAAAGAGAAACAGGCAGCATACCTCGTAACGACCAAGGCTTTAATTTTCCAGCCAGAATCCTGAGTGCAGTACTTCGTACAAGCCAGGAGAAATGATTAATGAGGAAATCAGACCAATAGCCTTGGCAGTCTCCATAAGTTCTTGATTTTCAAAGGGTATAAAAGCGAAGAAAGGCTAAGGTAAGTGGTTTGATTATCCTTTCAAAAAATATACAGGAAGGGGACAAAAGTTGGGGAGAGAAAGGACATCCAAGTCGACACCATCCAGCTCGCAACCTAAGCCAACCTCCAAGTCGAGTTTATCCCGCTCGCAACCAAAACTGAACTCCAAGTCAACTTCATCCAGCTCGCTTGAGAGTCCCAAACCAAAGTGTATGGAATGCCTACAAACATGCCTAACCCACCTCCACCACCTCCACCTTCGCAGAATAACACTCACATGCCTAATTGAGGTTGGAATCTGAACATGGGTATGTTGAAAGAAAATCATAGCAAAGACCAGTGATACAATGGGCAGTTTGACCTTGATTCAAAAATTTGAAGGTATAATGGTGTGCTGTTGTTTATCAAACATAGGGCAGAAGTCAAAGGATTGGACAAAAAAAACCCTTTTGTGCCACTACTGATTTCCCGACTCATAAAAATCTCTGTACCCTAAGTGACAAGTTCAGTATTGTCCCTCTGTTCATTCCCAATGTCATCTAAGAGAAAACCTCCGTCTACGCAGAACACTTCATCATTGTCTAGACCAAATTGTTCATTGTCGACGGAGAATTCTGCAACGTCCTCTAGGCCGAATCGTTCATTTACTACGCAGAATTCCGCAAACCATTCATCGTCTGGGCCGAGTCGTCCATCGTCTATGCAGAATCGTTCATTGACTGCACAAAATCCTTTGTCCAGGCCTAACTCTGCATTGTCTATGCAGAAACCCTCTTCCAAGCAGCCTGCTCCTGAAACTAGGTCGAAGAAATTGAAAAAAGCGACCTGATCTGCATACCCCAAGATCAGGTGCCAGAAAAGGCTAGAGGTACTATTGTGAGTTTCAAGTTTCTGCATTTAGAAGGTAAATACTCACATGAAGATACTAGCGCGCCTTTCAAGTGCATATATGCATGGTGTGGGGGCTTGCCGACGGAACATCTGCACCTGCATGACCAGCTCCTACTGTCAAGCAGAAGTTTGCCATCAGCACTCTCCAAGATTTCTCGACACTGGTGATGAACTTGGGCAAGTGCGATCCTGAAAAAGTCCACAGCAAATGCATTGAAAAAGCTTGCCTTAACTATTTCAACAACGGGGCAAGAGGTAACAGCCTTGCAAAAGATGTAGCCCTGGTAGACGAATCGAGCATCCGAACATTCTTTGTGCTGTTTGATTCCTATGGTTTCGAGGTTTGGTGCCCTGACTTGTCTGCTAGTGCCTCGGAGCTTGATGCTTGAGAGCTGCTTGTTGAAACCTGAGACCGAGACCGAAATCGAGTAGGCATGAAGATCTCCTGGTCTCCGCTTTCCTGGCTCAACTCGTCCAAATCCATGTTCGCTTCATGGTCAGTATACTCCTCATACTCCTCCTTTGGTTCATCATCATCAGTGTTGTAGTCATTGCTCTCGTTGCTTTTCTCCTTGGCTTTTTCCTTGCCCTTTCCCTTTCCTTTCCCTTTCCCCTTTCCCTTTCCCTTTCCCTTCTCCTTCCTCCCAATACCCCATTGTTCCCGCAAATGATCTTGCAGAATTCCTTCAAGTGTATTGTGCATAAACCCAAGCATGATGTGCTTGACAGGATCAAAGTATTCAAGGTCATGGAGCGATGTCCAGCGCACACCATTTTTTGATGCAATTTCTTCCTGGTGCCCTATTCTCGTCTCTGCCAACCACTTGTCCACCTGCTGCCTTACTATCGCTCGATCCTGCAAAGGGTATTTATCCAAATCTAGGCATTCGATGTCACCATGGAGACCCAAGCACCATGAGCAGTATAACCGAGCGCTATGCGACAGAAAGCTGGTTATCTTTCTCATTGCTTCCAGATCGGCAATGAGTGGAACCACCATGACACAGATGAATGTTCCTGTAGGATGGAGATGGGTCTGTATTGTGACACCATGCCAATGAGTGTTGAGCACCTCTATATGAAGATGCAGGATATTGGATATAGTGTTTGTATCTGGAGCTTTAGGGCCAGGAGTGATTGCAAGAATGAAGGTGTTTTCAGGAAGATAGCAGAGTGCTGGGGGAAGGTTCATGCAACAGAGCAGGATAGCACCACAGGATACAATTTTACCAGCTATCTTATTCGTAAACGGGTTGAACCAATCAACGTATAGAGAGAATGTCAAATTGCCTGGTTGCTCAGGAAAGTCGGGTTGCGAATGCCAAGCTCTACTTTGCCAGGTATCCCTCACATTTCCATCAGGAGAGGGTGGGACATTGTAGGACTTGTTGATCATCTCCTCCATCCCTGGACGTTTCAAGAAGAACTTGAGCCATGACCTGAAACACTGGGTGCTATACAAGCGCCTAGGGACGGCAATTTCTCCTCTTCCAGTTCTCCTTGTGGTTTTCAAAGGTGTTCCACAGGGATTCCTCTGATATACTCCTCGCTTCCAAAGACAATGATCAGGAAGGTTTGCCATGTGGGGATAGAGTGTGAAGCACTTGGGACAGCAGACGGTGTGAATGATTGTTGGTTCGATTTGTAGAGAGCTGTAAGTAGAACAAATGTCCTGAGGAGTGGAGACCTGTATATTGATATCATAGCCACAAGTTTGTAGCGATACCGAAATGATGTGGAAGGCGGTTGCAAGAATGAAGGCAATGCCATTCAGAACCACATTGGTAGCGGTACGACTGGCACTGCCCTTGAGATGAAGCCAAGCTGCTAGGAGAGCTGTCAGATAGGTTATTATTGACAAGCTCTCATCTGGAGAAGAGATGAGGATTATGAGTAGTCAGTCAAATGCATCAGTAAGTAAAACCACACACTGCATTCCTCTTGCACAGTTCAGATCCTCCCTGCAGAATCCCATTGCACCTCTATGATATCCTCATTCTCATCATCTGACTCATCTGCATCTGAGCCATTCACATTGGCTTCCTGTTGCAATGAACTCAATCAGTCGCAGTTTTGGTGGTCAGTCCTCGTGCTTCTGCCAACCCGTTGGCCAGGGAGGCGTTCTCTGTTGTTGTCGTACGTGAATCGTTCACACTTGGAGCAATTGCAAACCACTTTGTTGGACATATAGTGTGTAGGGCTTAGAGCTCCTGGCGGATCAGATTTGACTCGGATGCGGATGCATCCGCTTGGATTTGGCGAGTCAAACATCCTAATCCGCATCTGCGGATAGCATCCGACAATCCACTGGATTAATCTGTGGATGGTAGCCACCCATGCTGTGTCGCAATACTGAGTCTTTTTCTACATTTTTTTTGATCCTTTTAATGTAATTTTGTCTATTACTATGCTTTGATGTACTGTACTTACAGTAATTACTGGATTTCTCACAGAGTCTTTTGGCGTGCAAACAATAGAGGTTCTCACACCAACTAGACCATTGTTGGTGTCTGTATTTGGACCACATGTTGCTTTTGGAGATACAAAAATCAAGAATGACATGTATAGTAGTAGATACCTTGGGGACTGACCTAAATAAGGTAACAACAGCCGTTGGCAAGGGGGTCCGAAAAATTTATTTTATTACACAACCTCGAAAAATTTTTTAAGGACCTTGAGCAGACCAACCGACCAACCGACCTTCCATAAAAGGTAGCTTATGTAATATACGCGTCATCAATTTCGCCTTCCTCGTTTCTGAGACCAACCTCTCTCTGCCTCGCAAACCTCGCACAGCCAGCCAGACAGCACAAACTCATCCAGCTGCACACATATACAATGGTACTATGATTTGGGAACGCAAAGGTGAGTTTCCTGTGTTGAATTGGCGCATTCAGTTGCAGCCATCAACGTATTCTATATAGAACAATAGTAGTAGTTATATATAGAACAATAAGATTATATAGACAATAAAGAGTAGTACCACAATAGTGTACGAAACCAGCATTGTTCTATCCAGTACAATAGAATCTTATTGTTACTCTAGTATTAGTTTACATGTATTTGTACCACCTAAAAGGTATATAAGAACTGGTAGATAGTCCTCCAAATAACAAGTTTTACACTTAACCCACATCGCTCAATAAGCCTCTTACTAGCCTTACAAGCTACTCTTATCCCCAGGTAAGTAAGCGTAGTTGCCACTGCGTTTAGTAGTGTACAAGCCGTACCATGCCTGCTTAACAGGTTATGGGCCCCGAAGGCCCTTGGGAGCGCCTTCAATGGCTGCAAACCATAGACTTCACATACTACCTGGATGGCGCCTTCATGGCTGCCTGTGGCGCCCTTTGTGGCAGCCTGCGTCGCCTTTCATGGCTTGACAATATGTCCAACAGCGCAGGACTTATGTCCAGCTGCAGTTGTTGACAATCTAGGGGAGTAGTCACTGTCATGGCGCGTTCATCGCTGCCTCTTTACACTTTCGCATGGCGCATTTAATGCTGCCTTCTTATTATGCATATGGATAAATGCTGACAGTTGACTTCCCCAGATATTATCAAAAATGTCCTCCAACATTCTGATGACTACTGTCCCCGTCTTCGCCGGTGTTGATTTCAACATCTGGGCTGACATCCTTGTCGCCTGGTTGCAGGCTACTGGACTTAGTTCTGTCCTTAGATCTGATCGCCCCGATGATGCCGAAGTGAGTACCGTCTCCCCTCCATCTGCTGAAGACGCGGCGGCTCAAGCTGAGGCCATCACGGCGGCTCAAAAGAAACAGGCTGACTGGGACGAGAAGAACGATAAGGCCATGGGGTCTATCAAACTTCGTCTCTCTCCTCCCGTTCGTCAGAAAACGCTTGGAATGACTACCGCCAAGGAAATTTGGGACTTTCTCAAAAAAACCTATGGGAAACCTGGTGTTTCCGCAATCTACACGGATTTCAAACGTGCTACCTCCATCACTATTCCCAACGACGCCAATCCTAGCGCTGCGATCGAGCTTATTCGCATGCACTTCGATAGGGTCAGTGCCGCCGGTATCCCCACTGATGGCACCTCAGACACTTCCATTACGAAAATCGCCAACTTCCTCATCGTCATGTTTATCATTTCCAAACTTCCTCCCAGATATGAGTATCTTATCAATCAGTATACTCAATACACCATTCAGGAGGTCGACACCGCAAATCTCGATGTACTGCAAAGCGAGATTGTCAATATTTGGGAATCTCGCCAGGGAGCATTCAAGGGGCCTTCAGGGAAAGCCCAAGCCAACCGTCTTTCAGCTGTCAAGCGAAAGGACGGGAACCCTAGTTTCCAACAGCAGCAGCAGCAGCGCCCTAGTGGCAGCAGCAGCGGCGCTAACGGAGCCAGCGGCTCTAACGGAAATAACAAGGGAAAGGGCAAAGGAAAGGGCAAGGGAAAAGCTCAATTCCGTCGCGGAGGTCGAGCTGGAAAGTTCGAACAGGCCAAGAGACAGAGCCAGGCACATCTCGTCAACGACGACATGTCTCCCATGATGCACACAGTCACCGTCGTCAACACGCCCGCTGCAGTTGATATCCGTAAGCCATTCTTTATGGAAACGGAAAAACCTTTTGACGCCTTCTTCACAGGTACCAAAAGAGCTATCAACCTTGCACGCGACATTGGCGCAAGACCATCTGGTGAGACTGTTGCTACTCTTGAAGATGTCGTCATGTCTCATTCCGATCCTTCCTTCACTCCACTTACCCCTGCTCCCCGTTCTAAACGCACTCTCACGGAACGCATCTATTGGAACAACCTTCAATCATCTTCTGATGGTTGGGGTGATGCGGGCAACTGGAATGGTTGGAACGGTGAATATCCCGAAACTCAGACCGGTTCAGATGCCGATATGGCATGCGCTCAAGGAGAAGATGCCAGCTGGAACAAGGACACTCTGGTGAACACTTCGGAACTCGGAAGTGTGTTTGGTACCACAACGACGGAGTCAGGTGCAAAGGTTTCTCAGGACATCCGGACACCTGTTCCACTTATCGACCGGATTGCCGCGGATCCTGCTGCCGAGATGATGGAATGCGCAATTCACCTTGGAGAGAGGTTCCAGAACCCCGAGGATTCCCTGCACCTCTATGGGGAACCACTCAGAGCAGCGCTGAACACCGTTGCCCCAACGGGAACCCTTGGCACTCTTTCACTTGCCCAACGACTTGCTGCAGTCCGCAGCGAGAGGCCAAGTGGCTCACAGCCTGCACCTCCCAATGGCATGACTACTCAATCCTTGCCATCCAGCCGTGTTGCAAGCCCAACACCTGGCATAACTTCGACGGGATGGGAATGGCTGACTCCGCATCTCCAAAACGAGGATGGAAGGTACGACGAGCTGATCGACTGGCAGCAAGACGCAACAATCGGACTAGGAGGGATGGAACTACCTTCCAGGGCTCCAACTCCGAGTTCAATGCCAGAACTCCGGAGCATGTCTCCGAGCCTATCCGAAACCAGCGACCTCGAGTACATGTCGACTCCGCCATCGATCGGCAGGATGAGTCTACCTACGTCACCCGTAGAGGACACCGCATCGTTCGGAATTCCAAGTCCACGACCTTCTACCCCCGTCGTTATCGCCAATGCCGCAAATAATTATGGATGGTCCTTAGACTCCGAACCCTCCGGCTTGGACAACGGTTATCTCAGGTCAGATCTCAATTCAGATCTTATGAATAAAAGTACTGATGCGCTTTTCCCAGCAGCTCGTAATTTGGAAGCAGGTTCTTCATGTATATATTTATTACATACCGCTCCTCTGGGTTTGACTACCCCTTTTATTTATAATGATCTGTACACTAGCCCTGGCGGCAACAATAAATATTTATGTGCCTGTGGCACTCTGTTCTCACTATGCCAGAAGTGTAAGAAAAAGAGATCTGATACTGTCAAAATCCACTTCAGTGATGGATGGTTACTTGACTCTGGAGCATCAGCGCATTTTACGTTCGACATCAATGACTTTGTTGAATTGAGTTATATAAAACCAATTCCAGTAAAAACTGCCAATGGATTTACGAAGATTCGAGCATCCGGAACAGTCCTGATCTCTCAACGTAAAAGAGTTATGAAATTATATCCGGTCTATTACATTCCCGATCTAAATCAACGACTCTTATCTGTTGGTCAATTCTTAAATGACAACATGTTTATGCGCGGTAACTCCAATCATATCACCATTTCGAGAAATACAACATTCTTGACTTTCTCAAAGCGTATACCGGAAGAAACGCTATACTATCTTCCACACAAATCGAAAATTGTCGCTTCTAAAGCCAATCTTTTGATTTATCTTATCGATTACGAAATTTTACATCGTCGTATAGGGCATCCCTCTCGTGATGTTCTAAAACATGTCCGACAACACACCCTTGGCACTCCTGAATTCATTATTCCAAAGGAACTTCCTTTGTGCAAAGGCTGTCTTGAAGGCAAAACTCCCAGACAAGCTTACCCTCCTAACGAACGACGTGCTACTCGTCCTTTCCAAATTATCCATACAGATTTACATGAATACCCCACGATATCCTACCACAAGTACAAGTATATAATCGTCTTCTTTGATGATTACACTTCAGATGCTTGGATACGTTTTCTTACAGACAAAAAACAACCACTGACTGCCACTCGCCAGTTCCTTGCGATGGTAGAAACTCAATATAAAACGAAAGTCGAACAGTGGATGTCTGATATGGGTGGTGAATTCATCAAAGGCACTTACCGAGAAATGTTACTCGAGAAGGGTGTTAAAATCCTTAACAGTGCACCATACATTCATCAACAGAATGGTCGAGCCGAACGCTTTATACGCACTCTAATGGATAAGTCACTGGCAATGATGAAGTTAGCATGTCTACCTGAATCTTGGTGGGAATATGCTGTCCGTCATGGATTGTATGTCTATCGACGTACTCCCTTACGACGACACAAATGGATAACTCCATTTGAAATGCTTGAAAAGGAAAAACCGCGTATCGATCATTTACGAGTTTTTGGCTGCGGAGCTTATGTCTTTAAACCCGAGGAAACTCGAAAGAACAAACTCGCTTCCAAGTCAGAACTCATGACGTATCTTGGTGTAGCACCAGGAGAACGTGGAAATCTTTTCATGCGCACAAACAATGCGGAATTTACATCCCCGCAAGCTGTGTTTGAGGAAGACTTTTTTCCTCGATGTAAAACTCAATCTCGTAATTCGAAACAACTTCCTATCGAGTCGTCGCAAAACGATGACACTCCTCTACCACAACCAATCCCTGACGATGATGATGAAGATTTTCATCATCGTCCTCCTCGCATCCCTTCAACAAGGAGACCTGATCAGTCTCGTGACGACGAATCTGAACAGGATCCACCGCCTTCGTCTCCGGATAGTGACTCTGAGCCTAGAAGAACGGTAACACCGCCGCCAGTGGAGACACCACCTCCTCAGGCACCTCGAAAGCCCAGAGCTCCTAGACAAAGACGGCCACCAACAGAACCAACGCGTCGAAGCGAGCGCACTGGTACTGTACCTAAACGATACGGGGATAAACACCCTGTAGAAGTTGAACGCGATCTTGAACCTCAAATCGCAGCTGATAAAAGAGCGGAAGCAAAAGCTAAAGCAGAGAGAGACGCTCGGAGAGAACGTCAACAAGCTGCAGAGCAACAGGTTCCCGGACCTAGTTCTGCATCCGGAAGCGCACCCCAGGGGGAGCAGCAAGCCGAGAGTGATGACTCTGCACGCCCTGAATCAGAAGAAATGGCAGAACCATGCCGTGAAGGGGGAGTATCTATAAATTTCTTGCTTATGCAGGCAATTGCTCCTGGAGAAATCGATTCCCACTTGCTTATTCAGAAAGTTACTTCGAAGAATGATGGGAATCAACCGAATGTTCGTAATATTCGCGAATGGACATTCAAAGATATTGCTCGCTTACCTATAGCTGAGCAAGAGGAATGGAAAGTCGCTTGCCGCGAAGAACTAGAGGCTCTTCGCAAGCGCGACACCTATGAATTGGTCGAAAGACCTAAAGATAGGAAAGTTATCAAAAACCGATGGGTCTTCGACATCAAAACTGATGGTCGTAAAAAGGCAAGACTCGTTGCAAAAGGTTTTTCACAGGTCGAAGGCATAGACTTTGATCAAATATATTCACCTGTTGTTCGATTCGAGACTGTGCGCTTAATCTTCGCTTTAGCTGCACTTAAGGGTTGGCACGTGTCCGGTGTCGATGTCCGATCAGCCTATTTATATGGCTTACTCGATGAAGAAATCTATATGGAACAACCGGAAGCCTTTAAAGTAAAAGGACAAGAGCATAAAGTCGTCCGGCTTCTTCGTGCTCTTTATGGACTCAAACAAGCAGGACTTGCGTGGTGGAAAAGTCTTGATAAGTCTATGGCGGAACTTGGTTTTAAACGAATCATTTCCGATGCCGGAATCTTCATTCACAAACGCTATGACACCAACAAAAACCTTATTGAAAATTCTATCGTCATTGCCGTAGTCTATGTGGATGACGCTCTATTCTGTGGAGCTAACAAAACCTTAGTCTTACGACTCAAAGGAGACTTTATGAAGAGATGGGAATGTAGGGATCTAGGCGATGCCAAAGAATTCCTTAGAATGAGAATTACCAGGAAAGGCAGCAAGATCTCTTTAGACCAGTGCGCTTATCTGGATAAAATCCTAGAAACTTATGGAATGCAAAACGCGAAAGCTTCTGCTACCCCATTACCTGGCAATTATCACCCTCTTCCTCTTCCAAATGACACTCCTGTCAATTATACTCTTCGTCAAAGTTATCAGGAGATAATCGGATCCTTACTCTACTTAATGTTAGGAACACGTCCTGATATTTCCTTTGCTGTCACAAAACTTGCGCAATTTGCTGCAAACCCCTCACAAGAACACTACAATAAGGCGAAAGACATTTGCCGTTATCTCGTTGGCACTAGAAAATATGCTCTTGTGTACAACGGTCGAGGGGGAGAAGGCTTATCAGCCTATACAGACTCTGATTGGGGATCAGATCCTGGAACTCGCAAATCTCAAACGGGCTTCTTTCTACAATTAGCCCAAGCACCATTTAGCTGGACGTCTAGACAACAAAAGACAGTTGCTCTATCTTCGACTGAAGCTGAATACATGGCACTTAGTGACTGCAGTCGACAAGTCTGTTGGTTCAAGACTCTTCTCAGTGAAATCGAATATCCTCTTCACGCTATTCCAATTTACGGTGACAATCAAGGATCAATTTTTATTGCATCAAACCCTGTCACGGATAAACGAACGAAGCACATTGATATTCGATATCATTTTGTTCGAGAAAAAGTCATCGACGAGACAGTCAAGTTATTCTTCATTGAAGGAAGTAATAACCCTGCAGATCTACTCACTAAAGCTCTAGATCGTGTAAAGTTTGAGAAGTTCAGGAAACAATTAGGACTTCAGTTTTATAATTGAAGAAATCGCATTGAAAACGTCGAGGCACTGGATCCCTTCCCTCCATGGCTGCTTACAGCGCCTACCTATGCTTACGCGCACTACCATGCTGCTTAGCAAGGGGGAGTGTTGAATTGGCGCATTCAGTTGCAGCCATCAACGTATTCTATATAGAACAATAGTAGTAGTTATATATAGAACAATAAGATTATATAGACAATAAAGAGTAGTACCACAATAGTGTACGAAACCAGCATTGTTCTATCCAGTACAATAGAATCTTATTGTTACTCTAGTATTAGTTTACATGTATTTGTACCACCTAAAAGGTATATAAGAACTGGTAGATAGTCCTCCAAATAACAAGTTTTACACTTAACCCACATCGCTCAATAAGCCTCTTACTAGCCTTACAAGCTACTCTTATCCCCAGGTAAGTAAGCGTAGTTGCCACTGCGTTTAGTAGTGTACAAGCCGTACCATGCCTGCTTAACATCCTGATGCAAAAATGGCAGTAATAGTACTCACCCATTTTGCTCGGTTGCTGCAACCAGCTGCAACGTCAGTCGACTTCTCTCTCCATCTTGGACAACCACCCCGCACACACACACGAAGATATCGCTACCTTCCATCACTCTGGGCCTTTTGGTACGCTGGGATTTCTCATCTGAGTCAATCATTACTGTTTTTTTTTCTGAGTACACTGATGGAGTGGACGGCCAGGCAATGAGGATATTTGATTTTCCGTCTTACGTGACCTATCCTCGCTGCCGCTGCCTATGATAGCTTACTTTACTTCATCTTTGTTGCTCAAACTGTCAGAAAGGGATGTAAAATTATTTTATACACACTATCCTGCTCTTCTCAACGTCTACGAAGCCCAAAAATATTACGCATCAAAAATTTTTTAGTGGCCTGCGGACCTCCAACCGACCGACCCCGGAGTGTACCGGTCCACAGTATCCGAACCCCCTTGGCCGTTGGACAACACCTTCCCACGCCATTAATCCATCCGCAGATAATCCTCGGATTGGTCGGATGGTATCCGTCGGATATTGAGCTCTCAGAGAGGCCATCCGCCATCCAAATCCGAGTGGTTATCGCTCGGATTGTCGGATGCCATCCGATCCGCCAGGAGCCCTAGTAGGGCTGCAAAGAATAGAAAGGCTTTGACTCTTTGTATTCACAAGTTATATACATTTTCATTTAATGCCGGTCTTTGTTCTATATCTGTCGTACTACTACAGTGTTTTCTATATAAGTATATAAGGTACACTGCGGATTGCAGTGCAATCCTGGATTCAGCCCCTGCTAAGGTTACACGAAGTACTTGGGCCTAGCTACTAGGGCCCTTCGAATTCAATAGTTTAGATTACCGGTGGGAGCTGTCCAGTCTGCTTCCCATGAGGCTTCCTGCCTGGGAGCTGAGGGCCTGCTTCCCATGAGCTCGCCCCCAGTGTAAGCGAGGCTTAGCGTTGGCAAAAAGGTAGCTGTGAGATTTTACTGGAATCTGTGAGTGAACTATCTATTCCACTATTCACCACAGAGTTCTGTGCTCAAATCATACAGATACAAATTTCCTGACTCTCACAACAGCCAGGCAATCCTTACCAACCTGTTTATTTTGCCTGAAACTCAAGACGCTCTTGAGCTCTTTTACAATGAGTTTTTCAAAAATCTTCCTTCCCCGGATCCTGATGTTCTTTCTGCCATCATTCTGCCGCCCATTCCGGCTTCTCCTTCCAAGCAAACCAGCGCATTTACAGCCACTGGCTCTGGGTTAACTGATGATGAACAGCTTGCATCGACGAGCGCTTCGCCTTCCGAAGATAAGTCAACTGACCCTCCTGCTCCCAAACGACGGACCGGGAGGAATACCAGTGGGTCAGCAAAGCCAAAATGATTTTGACATTTTTCTGTACGAAAGTTTTAGCGCTACCTGTACCAATAGTATTGTTCTTTTCTGTTTTCTGTACCAATACGAACTTATGCACTTCCTTTTGGCCTTGACCTACAACAACAACTCCTAGTGCATCGGATAATGTTCGGATGAGTCTATTTGGAGTCTATCCTGTATACCTACGTCTTCTGAACGTATTGGCCTTAAAAACGGCTCCTGGTACATCGGGTGAAGCAAACGGAGTCGGGGACTGGCGCATAAGTTGCGCCGCTAAGAATCAAAGCATAACGTGGCTGTGCAGGAACCGAGATTTACGGTTTGTACACAGCCACAGTCGGTTATAACTAACTCCAGTATAAAGTATTCTGGTAAAGCATGATTTATCCCAGTCTCTCGAGTGCGAATCCTTGGCAATCCTCAGTGATTCACCCTTTAAATAATTTTTCCCCTTAGCTATAGCTATGACTCCGCTGTCACTTCAGAGTCCCTCCTCATGATACAGTATTGTTGAGAGGACGGCCAGCGGCATAAACCTGCTACTCGGATAGGCGATAATTTCGGAATAGACGGTGGTTTAAATGTACAGCGTTGGCTGTAGCGTTGGTTGTCCATGAAAGCCTTCCATGTCCCAGGGACGGTTTCGAATTTGAGTGGACTACCCATTTACTCTCGGTACCAAGTTCACGGACGACTTGAGTAACCTGTGGTATGGGTTGAAGTGAGAAGAGCTGGTAGAAGATAGAAATGAACGTGATCAGTCTATGTGCCCCGTAGAAAGAAAAGCAGTTTGAACTCACCTCGTCAGCAAATACATTCAGATTCTCCATCATCTCGTTGACTGTCTTCTTCAAATCAAGCAATGTTCTTGGTCCAGTCGATGTTAGCGGCGGCTATGTTAACCTATATCATAGAAAGGCAGGCATCGTTAGCATCTCAAGGTGGCCAATGCGTGGTCACACTGTCCCCATCCAAACCCACCTCAATTGCATTCTTGCAGTGAAGTCAAAAAATTAAGACCTGGAAACAATAGAAGAGGGGAGAAACTGAGTATTTTGATGCACGCGAGAAGGAATACGAGCCCATACAGGAGGTCAGAGAGAATAGACAAGAAAACTGCGTGTTTCACACATCTATTATCTACACTTGACCATCACTCTGAGTCCTGTTGGTAGAGAGAGCATCAGAGCGGCCAAATACACGTATAAGGCCATAACTTTCTCACTCGGAGGCCAGATGAGCGAGCCCTTCTGGCAGGAAGACGTCAGATCATCTAGAAACGCGTACAGAGCAGCATAACACTCACCCTGCATACCAAATCCTCCTCTAAAGCACAAACACCCATCTTATCAGTCAAAGCTTTGCGTCCCACTGTATACAGGGGACTTTCCGACTAACGCGTTAGGAACCTTCAGGGCGCTTGCGAGCACGCATCTCTAGTTCGAAGGCGAAATATCCATTGGGCGTGGAGGAGGAAAGAAGGAGGGAGCAGGACGTTGAAGAGGGATGATGGTGGTACTCGTCAAGTCTCACTGGGAGTACTGAGATCGCGTCTGTGACGCCTAACGTGACACATTTTCCATCCTTTGTCTACCATGTCTTTAAAAAACGCGGACTCTGGCAATTCTACTACTCCCCATTTACAATCACCTCTTGATTTCGCCCCTTGATCGAAATATTCTTTCCCTCTCATCTGCTATGCTCTGGAGGAATCCCTACAAGAAACTTGCTACCCTTTCTGGCCCTCAGAACGCAATCCTATCAGTCTCCTTCTCTGTCGATGGTACCTTTGTGTCTGCCGCTGGTACGTTGTTCATTGTTCATTCACAGCTACAGACAGCTACAAAATACTTGCTCACTGCATCTCTGCAGGGTACGGTGGTGTCACCATATGGAATTTGGAGACAGGTCAAGCTGTTCCCACTCCTCGTCTTCCTTATGCGCCCTTTGAAAAGAAACATGTTTATTCCTCCTCCGTGTGGTTATTCTTTGAAGAAAACGAAAAACATGTCATCATGTTTGGAAATATGACCGGTCAAGTAACTGTTTGGTATTGGGATGGTCATCTTCGTGTTCGTCCGTTATAATTCTTTGTTTTGATGTTTCCAACTCATGTCCTTTCACCAAAGCAGATGTTTCGAGTGTCTGAAAGTCAGGCCGTTTACTGCAACGACCCAGAACAAGTTATGTCCATGGATGTACTGCAAGGCAGGGTCCCCGCCAACAAGGACGCTTTCTTTGTCACCTCTACCAACGACAACAGTGTCAGTGTTTGGAAGCTGAACTCTGAGCTTATACTCAGCAATGTATTTCAAGCCAACCTTCCTCCAGCCTTCATTCCGCAAACTGTTCAATTCTCAGAGGCTTCGTGTAGCATCATCACTTTCTCCAAGACTGGTGGTATTTTGTGAGTTGTATTCTCCATTCTTTTTATTATGCATCATATTCATCGGTCTTTTGTCAGTTTGCAGCTCAACAGCAGTACTGGAGAGCCCGTATGGATACGAAAGGAAGGCCCCAAATGCATGTAAGCCATAAAATCACCCTAACTCTGTTCTGTTAGCTGACAAATCACCTCCGCAGGGATTCGGTAGCTCTTGACGAACGCAGAGATATCTTCGCAGCCTGGACGGGAGAGCATGCAGCGGTCTTCCGACTGAGCAATGCCGAGCACATCACTACGTTTCCAAATGAAGGCCGCAACGTAGGCGACATAAAGCAAATCGCCTTTGCTGAAGATGGCTCTACTTTGGTCTTTGGGACCGACTATGGATCTGCCGAAATCTTTTCTCTGGACTCGAGGAAATGTGTACAGAGTCTTTCTTATCCGGGAGGGCCTTTGGTGCAGTCCATCGCCATGGGTCTTCGTTTTAAAGCGAATAGTATTCTTCTGTAGCTTACTTTTACCCTTTCAGACTCTCACCCTTCCTTCTTCCTATCTCGTCGCTATCGGAGGTTCTACGAAATGGCAACCAGCGCAGGTGATCGTTTTCACGAGAAGGTGATTTGTCAACAAGTTTCGTGCTCTTAAATACACCGAACTGGTCTGGGTCATCGTATGTCTCATGTCAACTGTTTTCAACATCATAGTACGTTCATTTCCCATCTCGTCGTTCGTCTCTCAATTCCCTTCATGGATTCCAGTTTTTTCAATGTGGTCTGATCTATTATACTCCGAGCCTTTCCCAGTACCTACGGACCTCGGAAAACTCCAATGCCCTAGACGCTCCTGCTGCGTACGCCAACTTGCCGGCCACTGTCACCGTCACTGAGCGAGAATTGGTCACCCATATCGTTTTTGAAGTCGTTCCAGTTACCTTTACCTTCAAACTAGAGAGTTATATGACTCCAGTTACCAGTAACACACGCAGTGATGTAGACGAGCTGACGACTATGGCCCTTGATTGATGTCTTTCATGTCTAGTACATATAGCTCTCTTGCCGAAGACCTTACCAGCGTTGTCCATCCGTTATGTTCCGGCAAAACTTGCCTGTCGTTTTGAAATGTCTGTACAACTGATAGTGAATAATACAATCCATGAAAGTATCTTGTAATTGACGAAGGTTGAAGTTACGATTTGAATGGGAGTGTATTCTATAAGTAGGCTGGAAGACGGGAAATTACATCCACAAAATCCTTTGCGAATCGTGCGACGACGTATCACCATACCCAGTGGGAAGTGTCATCGTTGATGTATTTTGGTATAATGCTTTCGATATCATGCATCTTTCTTATGGTTATAATGTGAGGGAATCGGAGGAAATTATGAAAGAACAAAGCCGAAATGTCAAGAATACCTACGAGTTTTAGGGCTAATGACCTTTTTGTATGGCCCCAAGATGTGCTGGCGTTGAGAGATAGGGAGTTTGGACATGACGAGTAGAGGTAGTGAGAGACGCACTTAGGTGATGCCCATCGGTTTTCAGTGTATTTATGTGATGAAAGACAAAGGAGCAAGAGCAGAATTCAGCGAGTGGGCGTCTAGTAGAATTACATAATTAATTTTGAGCGGAAATCGGCGGTACTGGTCGGGCAGTGATCGGGAAGAGACACCGTAGATCCAATACCAGACTGACGATATTTACCTTCTACTAGTACATTGGTATGGTAGATATGTACTCAGTGTAGTTTTTCAACAAGAAAACTCCTTGCAAACCCTTGAAAACTTCTGAAACCTGCCATAGCAAACTCCTGCAGGTTTGGAAGGTGAACCCTCTCGCTGCGTCATGTAGAATACAGGTATTGTAAAAAATGAACATGAATAGTGCACAGTCGTCACTAAGTACAATTGTGTCAGGAAATCGTATACGAAAAAGTGGGCAAGCTGTTTCGCAACGTCCGTTGTCTCATTATTCATTCACACATCACTGCTAAGCTCAAGCAATAGCACCAGCTGAGTGCACAGATCCCTCACTCAGACTCAACCCACCCATCTGTCCCTGGATTCCGTGATACAACGCTGCTTGTCCATACGCATCTCCTCCGTGACCACCAGTAACACTCTGTGGACTCGTTTTCCTGACATCACCTTAAACTCCATGTCCGCCAGCAAACGTCTTTGGCGGTGACTCCATTTTGGGTAATAACCAAGAAGGTTAGGACGCATTAGGATTGGTACTGAGTCCAGGTGAGCTAGGCCCAGCACCAGCAGCTACCTGAGGTCCAGCAAGGTCCAGCAAACGCCGTGGACGCAGATGCAGGTGAAGTCGGTGATCCGTGAGCAGATGATGATGCTGCGTTGGCATAAGGATCAGGAAGTGATGATTCCCTTCGTATCATTCCTGGTGCAGACGCTCCGACACTGGGTGCAGATGACGCATCAACGACACCAGGTCCGGCGTAGGGGTTAGGAAGGTTATCAACTGATGCAGAACTACCAGGAGATTGAGTGTATGAGACTCGTGAATCTGGACGGGGTTGTTGACCTGGAAGAGGGTTGTATGTAGAGACACGGCTTTGGTTGTAGGCTTGGTCAGAATAGACTAGGAAAAGACGGACAAAATGATTAGTTGAAGAATTAAACAGATAGAGGGCGAAGAACGCACCAGCAGTATGTCTAACCAGACTATCCTCCATCACACGGTCGAAGATGTTGCGTGCACGTAAAAAGGTTTCGTTCATCGAAACCAAGTCAGCTGAAAGAGGAGAGAAGAGAAAAGAAAACGATCAGTAAGTAATTGGAGCGACAGTCACACAGGGAACAGCAAGAAATGGAAACTGAGAAGAGCGAAAAGTAAAAAGGGAAGTAAAATGAAAGATGAAGACGAGAGCGAAAACTCATTCAACATAGAGAATACCCCAGCCATGAAACTCGATGCAAGAAAAAAAAGAGGACAAAACGAAAAGAAGAAAAGAATATCTCAAGAATTGGCAGAGTAAGAAAATTGCACAAGTTGTCCCTTAACAAGGCAGAAACCCCAAGTTCCAGTTCCAAGGATACGGCACCAATTTGACGACCAAGGGACCAAGGAAGGACAACTTGTCCAAATAATATGGCAAAGCTCGGAAAAGTGGCGACAAAAAGGGAAAAGGGAGAAAGGAAAATTCCAAAACATAACGCAAAGCTTCAGGCTCATAATGAACGAGTCACCCAAGCTAGGCTCCAGCTCTAGAGCAGGCCCAGAAAAAGGAGAGAAGAACGGTAAAAACAGAGAGAAGAATACAGAGAAGAAAGAAAGAAGGTGAAACCCCAAAACAAAACAAAAAACAACAAAAAAACAAAAACCCAACCCAACTCACCTCTCTTCTGACTATACTTATCAATCGACTTCACAATCTTCGGCCTCAGTGCCATACTACTCCTATACAACTCTTGAATCTCTTCATCATCAGCAAGATTACTCTTCATCGCATCAAACGACCTCAGAAGCGCTAAAAGGTTTCCGACGTTGATAGCTTGGGCAAGAACAGCTGCTTCGGCTTCGCGGGCTAGTTCGACCGGGGTTGGTTTTGGAAGCCACGGAGGGAGTAAGAGATGTGGTTGAGGTGTTGGAGATGGAGGTGAAGTAGGGTGGAGAGGTGGTAGGTACTCTGGTGATGGGTAGAAGACGGAGGGACCGCAGTCGACATAGAGGAGATCGTACCCGAACGGGAAGGATCGGTTGGTCCCGAGCCTGAGCCTGAGCCCGAGGCATATGAAGAGGATCCAACAGCTGCATGGCCGTTTGTCTTAGAAGCCGAGCCAGAGTCAGACGTACTACCTGACCCGGAGCCAGAAACACCTGCTGTATCCCCAAAAGAGGATGATTCATAAGAGGTGTCTTCAGCCCAAGCGCATCTTCCGCCTTTATCCTGGATAGACATCTCCAAGATAAGGGTTCCTCTTCTTCTTTACGACAAATTTCGTCATCGGTGGCTGATGGGGGTGGTTCATTTTGAGTTTCGAATGTTTAGCCTGGAAAAGAGGAGAGAGTTTGTCAGTCAGTTTTGGGTCCTCAACATAGATAGCATAGCACAGAAGAGAATATGCTAGTGCAGGCCGCTGTATACAGCGGCAGGTACGAGTCCTCATCCTCTTGCACAAAATCAATTGAACGATCGACTCTGAAGAGATCCTAGGCTCTGGTCACTCGAAGGAGAATTTGCGGAGAAGGTATTTGGTGCCGAGTCTGCCGTGTTAACAAAATAAGATATGTTTTCCCAGGATGCGATAAGTGCGACCATTTGACCTCACAATAAGACTCGTCCTATAAATAGGACTCGTAACGAGCCAAGTCAAGAATTGTGTACACACCTTTCGCAATCAGACTCTTATAACAATCCTCCATAACTCCCAACGTTGTATCATTCTCAAAATCTGCTGACCACATCGCAATCAGCGCAAGAATATCCTCTTGTAGACTTTATCATGCGTGTTTCAGTGGTGACAGTAGGCTCGGGGAACGTGAACGTGAACGGGAATGACTCCTTCCAGCATATATGTGACAGCGGCGTAGAGACCGAGGTATACCACGATGACCAATCACTACTACAGGAGGGGATGTAACGGTAGGAGAGATGAAAGGTGAAAGGTCGAATGGAAGAAATCAGTGTGCATCTTGAAAATGCAAATAGAGACGTACCATACCATAAGTTAGCACCACTTTCTTCTTCAGTAACAGATCGATGTCAGCGAAAGCAGCACCCGAGAGTTTCTTCTTCTCATTCTCTATCTCTGCTTTAGCTTCCTTCAGTTCTTTCTCTAGCTCTATCTCCTCTTTATCCACCTTCTTCCCTGCGTCGCTAAACTGCTGCGTAATGTCCTGTAATCGCGTGAAGCCTGTCGTTCCAAGAGCATCAGCATTCAAAAAGTAATGCTGCACCGGTGAAGTGCTTTCTTGAGTTGAGGTCTTCAAGTGTAGATGCTGAATGATGGTCTGGTGTTGACAGGTCGAATACTGGAGTTAGTTATAACCGACTGTGGCTGTGTACAAACCGTAAATCTCGGTTCCTGCACAGCCACGGTGTTGCGCACGAGTCTCTTGGTGCATGATCTCCTTTCTCCTCCTCCTCCTCCTCCTCCTTAGTGAGACCTGAAGTAGACGCTTCGCCATCATCCACCATTGTCTCTGTTCTACTACTAAACACATATGGCCGACGAATCACACTTCGAGCCCGGGTCAATTAAGCTCCTTCACGACCTGCCGCTGGAAAGCGCCCTCGTGACGTTGTCTTGGCAGGATGTTTTCGAGCATCTGCACGAAGTTTATCACGTATGTTGTCTACCCTTCGTTGGCTTTGGGTCATTAATTCTTTTCAACCAGAAACTCCTACTGGCAGTCCAGCAACACGGAGAGATGGAGTGGAAAACGAACATGATCTTTAGGGCAGATTGTAGGAAGCAATTGAATGAATTCAAGTTTACCAAGAACCTACGCGCTATCAGACAGTTTCTAACGCCGATGCTCGTGATCGACAAACTCTTATACCTTTCTGAACAAGCGAAAAGCGACAGGGTTTTGAGAGACAACAGCTTTCTTTTCAACAGTATAGTGCGTATCTTGTCAATCACAGTACATTGCAAACAAGCTGACAAACTTGGATTAGAATGGCCTGTCCTTCCTAAAAGGAGACTGGATGAATGTGCTGTCGATTTTCGAACAGCTTGAAGAAATGATCGCTGTCAGAGAATTGCAAACATGGTCGACGACTGACTCTCGAGATACTGGCGTTTGGCTTTTACATGGACTACTACGGAGCGCTCAATACGATTCCATAGTCAGTGCAGAAACGAACATCGTGTATGCTGCTATTCATCTCTGGTGGTTGTTTGAAGTGAGCCCCACTACGCGCTGCATCTTTTATTGAGCTAACATCGGTTTTCAGGGCAATCTAGAACTTCCTGCCGATCTTACCCAATTGCCTATTCTCAAAGACCTGCCTGATGGGACAACTTTGCCATCGTCAGGTCGTAGTGTGTCGAATCCTCTGGCGCATGCGCTTTCTATAAGCCCCTTGGTACTATTCGGGGGGTCGCTATTCATGGAGTCGCAAGTAACATCGAGGCTGAAACTACTAAAGGTGTGCGAACACACTCGTCCTCCCATTCATCCACTCGACGTATCCCAAACTAGGTGCACAAGGGTCTCGGCAATGTAAGTGTTGAATTGGCGCATTCAGTTACAGCTATCAACGTATTCTATGTAGAACAATAGTAGTAGTTATAAATAGAACAATGAGATTATATAGACAATAAGTGTAGTACGACAATAGTGTACAAAACCAGCATTGTTCTATCAAGTACAATAGAATCTTATTGTTACTCTAGTATTAGTTTACATGTATTTGTACCTCCTTAAAGGTATATAAGGACTCGTAGATAGTCCTCCACATAATAAGTTTCATACTTAACCCACATCGCTCTAACAAGCCTCTAACTAGCCTTACAAGCTACTCTTTATCCACAGGTAAGTTGCATAGTTGCCACTGCGTTTAGTAGTATACAGGACTGTACCATGCCTGCTTAACAGGTTATGGGCCCCGAAGGCCCTTGGGAGTGCCTTCAACGGCTGCAAACCATAGACTTCGCATACTACCTGGATGGCGTCTTCATGGCAGCCTGTGGCGCCCTTTGTGGCAGCCTGCATCGCCTTTCATGGCTTGACAATATGTCCAACAGCGCAGGACTTATGTCCAGCTGCAGTTGCTGACAGTCTAGGGGAGTAGTCACTGTCATGGTGCGTTCATCGCTGCCTCTTTTCACTTTCACATGGCACATTTAATGCTGCCTTCTTATTCTGCATATGGATAAATGCTGACAGTTGACTTCCCCAGATATTATCAAAGATGTCCTCCAATGTCCTGATGACTACAGTACCTGTCTTTGCCGGTGTTGATTTCAACATCTGGGCTGACATCCTTCTCGCCTGGTTGCAGGCTACTGGACTTAGCTCTGTCCTTAGCACTGATCACCCTAATGATGCCGAAGTGAGTACCGTCTCCCCTCTATCCGCTGAAGATGCAGCGGCTCAAGCTGAGGCTATCACGACGGCTCAAAAGAAACAGGCTGACTGGGATGAGTGTCATGAATCGTCTCCCGCCTATTCATTTCCTTTCTATTCTTTTCCTTTTATTACCTATTTCCCACTTTAACCCCATAAATACTAACCATTTCTCATCATCGTCTATAGTTACCATCTCCATAGATCTATGACTCACACTCTTATCTCCTCCGATTCCTATCTCCATGGACATTCTCACTGTCAATCACTCCGTATGATCCAGTACCTTCATCTATCCATATTTGACTCATTATTCTCTCGCCCTTGACATTTCCACATGATACCGTCTATTATTACTTACTCTTTCCCATCTGTTCATATTTTACTTATATACCTGTGATCTTTGTAAACCTATTCCTTAGTTCGTTCACTTCGTCTCTGCTCCGTACTCTTACTACGCAGTGTAGAGCCTAGTCAGCTTACTCTTCTCTATCTCTTTACCTCTCTATCTCTCTTGACCAATCTATTCTCTTGTGAATCAACTCTCTCGTATCGTGTGACTTGGGTGGTTATCGAGTGTACCAACAACCTTGACACTTGAACGAACTCCCATACACCCACCTCACTATTTGAGTCTTTTCCCCTTATATCCTATTCGCATTTATTCTCAACTCCTTTCATCCTGTCTACCCCATGTTCCCGAAGAATTCGCATCGAACCTCCTGAAACCCCTCGTGACTACGAACGGATTCCATTTCCTCTTCCCCGTTACCTCCTGTACTCCGAATACGCGGTCTCTCACGGAAGAAAACTACGAACGGATCCTTGGAGTCTCGACCGACACTTCGTTTGCACAAGACGTTGGGTGTGGAAACTTATCTCAGGTGACGTAGTCCTCTCAACGTTCTCGTACATAACAGTGAAAGAAGACTTCGATACAGGAGAAACTGTGGTTCAGATTCAAGGACCTTTATTCCTCAAAGAACATGTCGATTACTCTCCATTTGCACCCTCCCCCGAATACGGCCTAGCATCTTCCTATATCCTAGGGCCCAACTACCTTTCATAAAAATTAGTGTATGACTGAGCGACGATCCGCATCTGCAGATCCGAAACTCCGTTGTGCTAACCGACCACACGTATTCCACCCCGCATCAAACCAAGACGCTTGCTATATCCCTGAAAACGGCGACGACCCTTGGGTTCCGTGTAAAGCTCAACCTTGCCTAAACAGATACAACACCCAGCGACTTACCGACGTAGAACTCCCGAATTGGCTACACGTTATAACCCAGCTCCAAGAACTTGCGATCCAGAAAGCACATCAAAAACCTAGAACCAGATCAGGCCAAGGGACTTCTACGCCCACCAACCAACCTTCCGAACCCAACCCAGTACCAGAAACACCTTCCAATAACCCACCAGAACCAAACGACCCCACTTCCCCACCTTCTTCGCCCATCATTCCATCCGCTGAAGGACCATCCGTAGCCCCTCGTCGCCCCCCTACACCTCCGTCTCCAGACCCTTCAGACCCGAACGACTCAGTCATGGCCGACACACCTCCTATCGGGTCAAACGGAACTTCTGAACGAGGGAGAAAACCGGACCCCTTCAACGGAGAATGTAGCGAGGCGAAACGATGGTTGGCCCAGTTTAATAACTATCTACGCATGAATCAAGGAAGGTATCCAACCGAAGAAAGTCAGGTTTCATTATTTCTGTCATTCTTCACGGGAGAAAAAGGAGGAGATTGGGCAACACAGAGATTGACGGAACGAGATGCAGACGAGGAAGACGAGGAGTTGAAAGCTACACCAGATCAACGGAGATGGATAACTTTAAAAGAGATACGTGATCGATTCAAAAAGGACTTCAAACCTTTAGCCTCAGAAGATGTGGCCAGAACAAAGATCAAGTTTGCCAGAATGAGGGGGACAGATATAAGCAGCTATAACAGCATTTTTGACACGTATGGAGAAGAGTCTGAATTTGGAGAAGCAGCACTGTTGGAATTCTATCAGGACGGGTTGCCACCCAAACTTCGAGAAGCAGTTGGAAGGACGTATCCGAAATGGAAAGACTTCGACCAGTATCAGGAGAGAGCTGTGGAGCTTCACTTAGAGTGGTTGAAGGAACGAGAGAGACAAGGACGCTGGAAGACTACTTCAACGTCAAAGAGTAGTCCAGGTCCGTCTCAAGGAAGAACGGTAGCTAGCGTAAACGTGCTCATGGGATCAGGTGCTAACTCGTCTTTCAATCTACCACCGAAACTGACACCTGATGAAAGGGACTGACTTCGAAAGGCAGGAGCATGCTTCGCATGTAGACAGACTGGACACATGAGCAACGAATGTCCAACATTCCCGAGAACGTCATCCCAGAACACTTCCCAAACCTTCCCTCCTCGTACCATTCGAACAACCGAAACCGCATCCCTTCCACCAGTAACGGTGGCACAGGCATCCTCTTCTCAAAACACGATCAAGGAAATCTCTGATATGGTGAACAGGGTTAAAGGATTAGAAGGGAGGAAAAGGAACAAGCAACCGTCTATTTGAAGGATATTATGTCTAAATTGGATTTTTAAATCGCTCCTCTGTTACGTCGTCAGCAGGAGTAAAACAGTACACCGGACAGTTAAAGAACAATCGATATAGTGTGTTATACCCCTCTTGTGAGCGATCCTTTCCTTCAGAAATAAGAATGTCAGCAATCACTCGCAATAAACAGATACCATCAATTACACTCAAAACTGAACTAATCGGCAAAATTACTGGCAGAAAAATCGACGCAAACGCTTTAATAGACAGCGGTGCAGAAGGCATAATCATTAACAGTCAATTCGCACAAAGAAATCGACTTACCCTCCTTCCTATCAAAAACCCATTCCCAGTTCGAAACATTGACGGCTCTGAAAACACCATGGGATGGGTACGAGAATACACTATCCAAAATCTTCGCATCTATTCTCGAGACAACAAGGCGTACCATGAAGAACAGGCCGAATTCTATGTGACGGACATCGGGGATCACGATATAATCCTCGGTACCGACTGGTTGGAAGAACATAATCCAGATATAGACTGGTCCGACTCACGGGTAGACATGACTAGATGCCCAGAAACATGTATCACAGCAAAACCTCCCGTTCTCCACTTGAAAACTAAAACCTTAAAACCCATAGTCGCAGATCCAAGAACCCATCACAAGAAGTACCAAGTCAGGTGGATAGAACTGGTTGGACGATTCAAACCAACGGCCCAACCGAAAATTGCAGGGCGACGTCGTCGAATTCCTATTCGGTCTTTCCACCGAAATTCAGAGGAAACGGCAATCTTTACCGAAGATGACTACGGGAGAGATACGATCCCAGAACGATGGGAACAGGACGTAATGGAAGAATTATTAGGGAAAGAGGAGAGATTCAATGAAGAAACATCAGGGACACCAGATCTGAACATCCGTGCGGGTTTTACGAAAGCACAAGAACTCGCAGAGGCAGCTCAGAACGTTCAGATCGATGTACCTCTTAAAGATAAGATTCCTTCGCAGTATCATCAGTTCCTACGAGTCTTTGACAAACAAACCTCAGAAAGATTACCGAAACGTGGCGAATGGGATCACGCCATCGAGTTAAAATCGGATTTTGAACCACGCCCTTGCAAAACATACCCGTTGTCCCCGAATGAACAAAAGGAACTCGACGAATTCATCAAGGAAAACTTGGAGAAAGGGTACATAAGACCGTCGAAGTCTCCTATGGCAAGTCCCTTCTTCTTTGTAAAAAAGAAAGACGGAAAACTACGACCAGTACAGGACTACCGTGCCCTAAATAAAGGGACCGTCAAGAACGAATACCCTTTACCGCTTATATCGGAACTCGTAGACAAGCTCAAAGGGGCATGAATATTTTCCAAAATCGACCTTAGATGGGGATATAACAACGTGCGTATCAAGAAGGGAGATGAATGGAAAGCGGCGTTCAAAACCAACCACGGTCTCTTCGAGCCAATGGTGATGTTTTTCGGTCTTATGAACTCTCCAGCCACATTCCAAGCAATGATGAATACTCTATTCAAGGACTTGATCGATTCTGGAAAAGTCGTAATCTATATGGACGATATTCTCATATTCACGGAATCACTAGAAGAACATCGACACATGGTAAAACAAGTACTGGCACGACTCCATGATAACGACCTATACGCTAAACCGGAAAAATGCACCTTCGAAACCGACTCAGTAGAATTCCTCGGCCTCATCGTATCACATAACACATTGGCGATGGATCCAGTCAAGGTCGAAGGAGTAACTAAATGGCCAGTCCCACGGAACGTCAAAGACATACAGTCATTCCTCGGCTTCGGAAATTTTTATCGACGTTTCATACGAGATTTCTCAAAAATCGCACGACCACTGTTCGATCTCACGAAAAAGGAACATCCATGGGAATGGTCTGAAGAAGCTCAAAGGGCCTTCCAGGCACTCAAAGATACGTTCACGACTTCACCAGTTCTTCTCATGCCTGATCATTCTAAACCGTACCGAGTAGAAGTTGACGCGTCAGATTACGCCACAGGAGGTATCCTGCAACAACAAGGATCGGATGGCAAATGGCACCCAGTAGCCTACCTATCAAAAGCGCTGTCTGAAACTGAACGGAATTACGACATCCATGACAAAGAACTGCTAGCAATCATACGTGGACTTGAAGCTGGCGGCACTACCTGGAAGGAGGACCGCATACCATCGAAATCTTGACTGATCACGACAACCTCAGATATTTCACCACGGCTCAAAAACTCAGCCGACGGCAAGCAAGGATGGCCTTGTTCCTGACCAGATTCGACTTTACGCTCACCCATAAACCTGGAAATCTGAACCGAAGTGACCCACTTTCTCGAAGATCGGACCATAAAGAGGGGGTCGAAAACGACAACAAGGACAGGGTCTTGCTTGACCCTAGATTCTTCAGAATTCGAGCGACACGACCGGAACGGTAATCGCTATAGGAGATGCAGAATTGAAAAGGCGGATTAAGGAGTGTCCAGATAAGGATGCCGAAGTCGTGAGTGCGTTACAAACTATTCTTGACAACGGACCACGCGCCTTGGCAAAGAATTTACAGGAATGGAACTATGAAGATGGAATTATCTTGTTCCGAGGGAAGATCTACGTCCCAAACAATCAACAACTCAGACGGGACATCATTAAAATGCATCATGACAGCCTCACTGCCGGTCACCCGGGACGATTCAAAACATACGAACTTGTCAGTAGAGAATTCTGGTGGCCTGGTATGTCAGTATTTGTTCGCAGCTACGTTGAAGGATGCGCTACCTGTCAGTTAACCAAGGCAAACAACCACCCTGCGCATGTGCCCTTAATCCCGAATGAAATACCGGAACGACCCTTTGGCACCATTACGACTGACTTCATCACAGACCTGCCAGAATGTGACGGCTTCAATGCAATTCACGTCACAGTCGACCGTTCAACAAAAACAGTTGTCATTTCCCCATGCAGAAAAGATATTGATAGCGACGGAACAATCGACCTATTGTTCGACAACACTTGGCGACGGTATGGCTTATGGGATAAAATGCTATCTGACCGCGGACCTCAATTCGCAAGCCAAGTGATGAAAGGCATTTACGCTAAGTTAGGTATCACTTCGGCACTTAGTACTGCTTACCATCCGCAGACAGACGGAGAAACAGAAAGGTTCAATCAAGAACTGGAACAATATCTTCGAACCTTCTGTAATTATCGCCAAGACGACTGGGTCAAATACCTACCATACGCTGAATTCTGTCATAATACCCGGGTTCACTCAGCAACTGGGAAATCGCTGTTTGAACTACTCCATGGATTTTTACCCCGACTATTCCCTTCCATCAACCCAACTTCACACGTACCAAAAGTCGAAGAACACCTCCAGAACTTGGATACAATTCGGGAAGAACTGAAAGCAAGCCTGGCGACGGCAGCTGAACTAATGAAGGAGCAAAACAAGGACTACCGGAATGAAGGCGTGAAGTTTAAGGTTGGGGATAAAGTGCTACTAGATGGGAAGAATCTGAAAACGACGAGACCAAAAGCTAAGTTGGCAAATCGTCGTCACGGACCATTCGAAATCACTGACGTTATCAGTGAAGTCAATTATCGACTCAAATTACCGAATGGCTGGCGCATTCACCCAGTATTCCACGCCTCACTCCTATCGCCGTACAAAGAGACCGAAGCCCACAGAGCGAACTACCCGGGAGAACCTGCTGAGCTACTACCCGAAGACAACGAATATGATGTGGAAGCAATTCTGGATTCAAAACCAACGAGAAACCGACGGGGAGTACAATACCTTGTCAAGTGGTTGGATTATGCTGACTCGGAAAACTCATGGGAACCAGCGTCAGGGTTGACGAAAGTGAAGGATATGATCGAGACCTTCCATCAACAACATCCAGATGCATATCGACCCAAAAACCTGATACGTCCGGGAACAACGGTGCGTTCACTAGGCGTTGCCATGGAAGATATATGGCGAAGTACCCGGGTACTTCAAGCGAAAGCGCAACTCCGAGGAGAGACACTGTTACGAACTGTGGGCATCTTATGCCCGCCTTCACACCCCACTCGGCAATCGAACTCAGAATCAAATCGCATTCCCTCGTTAACGGCGTTTACTGTCAAAACCATCCTCAGGGGTGACTTGACCGTCCATTCAAAAATCTCCTCCATACAGACAAACAAGTATAAAAGATCCCTCCCCACAACGAAGAAGGACAGAACTCAACCACATCCTACCAGTTTCACCTTGCTCCCTCTATTACCACCTTCATCTAAACCATGTCAACCACCTCCTCCATCGACACCACCGCGAACGATGTGCCCCCAACTAATAGGGGACGTTGCAGCTATGGAAGCCGGTCTGGACGTCGGATGGAGACTGCCAAAACAACACACAGGACCTCACATTGGGTGTCAACGATGCACATGGGGAGGAGAGGATGGACCATGACGTTGTAGACTGGGCAGAGGACATAAAGCCCGTTGTGTGGTACAGTGGACGTCGCTACGGGCGGAACACAGAGGAAATCTGGGATGGGGAGGCGCCAGCATATGGGGGCAGACAACAGTATACACTGGGACTGTGAACGAAGATGGAGGAGGATGGGGAACGGCGACCAAACACCAACAGAGTGGGGGAACTTCGACTGGAACGACCCTAGATGGGAGAATGGAGATGCATCATAGATTGGGAAAAGTACTTGGCCAGCCAGGGGATATAGACAGACGGCTCGCAAGCAATGGGCAGAGCATTGGAAGGCTAGCTTGCGAGCTCCGGTGAAAGCTCGTCCTAAAGAGGGGGTAATGTCATGAATCGTCTCCCGCCTATTCATTTCCTTTCTATTCTTTTCCTTTTACTACCTATTTCCCACTTTAACCCCATAAAACTAACCATTTCTCATCATCGTCTATAGTTACCATCTCCATAGATCTATGACTCACACTCTTATCTCCTCCGATTCCTATCTCCATGGACATTCTCACTGTCAATCACTCCGTATGATCCAGTACCTTCATCTATCCATATTTGACTCATTATTCTCTCGCCCTTGACATTTCCACATGATACCGTCTATTATTACTTACTCTTTCCCATCTGTTCATATTTTACTTATATACCTGTGATCTTTGTAAACCTATTCCTTAGTTCGTTCACTTCGTCTCTGCTCCGTACTCTTACTACGCAGTGTAGAGCCTAGTCAGCTTACTCTTCTCTATCTCTTTACCTCTCTATCTCTCTTGACCAATCTATTCTCTTGTGAATCAACTCTCTCGTATCGTGTGACTTGGGTGGTTATCGAGTGTACCGACAACCTTGACAGTACTCGCCTGTGGCTCATTGTCATCATCATCTCCACTGTCCTCAGCCCTGGCTCGCTCTGCCCATTTGATAAATTCACGCCTCCATTCCCGCCTACTTCTAACCAGGGGTGATCGACGGTGCAAATCATCATCAATGTCTGAATCCGGACCATCCAATGCCTCGGCATATTGTGGGACATGCAGCAGTGTACTAAGTCTTTCCTCAGAATGATTCTTGCGAGGTTTGCAGCGAGTTCTGAGTCCTGCATTGTAGTGATGTCTTCGAATCCTACCACCAACCTATAGTACATTAGTTATAGCTTACGAAAATAGAAACAAAATTGTACCTTAATCATCTTCTTGACCTTTGGAGTCCCAAGCCTATTGCGCAGACGCGTCTTCTTGACCTTAAGGTCAGAAAACGAGCGCTCATTGGAGGCAGTGTTCAATACAATTGACAATAAAGTCAACACAAAATGAGCGAGGTCAGCGGTACGACCATCCGTGGTCATCTGCTGCCAGAATATAATAGGATCATTGCCCTAAGATATGAAATTTTCAGAATAAGTATATTGTGAAAGAAAAAAAATCCAAACTCACATGGATTGCTTCCCAGCTAGCACGTTGCTCTGGCCAATGCTGAAATGGACCAGTCATAGCTAAGTAATGGGTAACTGCAGTGGAAACGGACTGCAAACACTTCCGACGCTCTTCTCCAAGATCATTGACTTTGTCCGGATCAAGTGAGTCAGGAACAGGACGATTTGCGTATTTTTTATAAAGCTAAAGGGTTGAGTCAGTGACTAATTCGTGAAATACGCCACCCAAAACTTATCTCTGAAATGAGTGAATTGAGACCAAATGGATTAGCGTTGGCATCAGGTCCAAAATGATCTAGACGTTTGTAGGGATTCAGGATCAGTGCTGCAATCAACAAATGCTGATCGAAGCTCTTCCATCGTTTCTCTAGCTGCTTTGTCATTGCGAGAGAAAGCTGCTTGTCGGTGTGATTCTTGAAGTGAAGGTAGAGACCAACAAAGGCCAAGAGAACGACATCAGGACGGGCGCGGTCACTTTGGAAAATGTTTGTTGTGTAGCAGATTGGCTCCAGGTCTTCAACAACACTGTGTAAATGTCTCCAAAAGTTGTTGTCATTGATAAGATCTAGATGCTCAGTAGCCGCTGAGCACAGAACACTTGCATTGCGTATATTCTTCTCAGCGCCAACTTGTGCTGCAATGACATCATCACGGTGAGACAGTGCAGCAATGCGAAGGGGTTGTTCGATCTCCTCAAGTCAGTGGAAGGAAATTACATGGGTAGTCCATCGCGTAAGATTAGCGAGAATGTAGGAAAGGATTTTGTGGTTTGCTTTGAGTTGTTCCTCATCAAATATAACACGCACACGGCCATGGTTGTTAAACCACCCGACCAAGTCTGTAGCATCCTCTGCAGTCTGGTTTGCTTCGGGATTGACTTTCAGATAGTCATGTAAAATGAGTTGTCCCTGTGATACATCAGCGCCACGTCGAACTGAGTAGAGTATATATTTTTACATACTTGATGAGCTATACATGGGAACGTGAAAAGCCATGGTCACCGTTCCCCAATCAAATTTCTTCCCGCTCTACTCCCACCATCATTGTCCATCCCCATTGCTATGATTCTACATCCATAGATGCTCTCGGCACTATCAATCATCTTTTCAAATGATTCGCACATCGACAGACTGTCCTTTTTGTCTGGCGTGGAGTTGTACAGGTCGATGAGATGTGGCTGGATGCACAATTGGGATTTTTGCTGGTACATGTTGCAAAGGGTCTTACTCACCTGAGTTTCTACTGATATATTGACCCCAGTCAACGAATTTTTCGAGATATCCTTCACACCATCGCAGCTGAAGCCCCCAAAGAATGAGAAAGGTTAATAAAAATAGGGATTTGCCACGTACGTCAACACTACATCTTTGTCCTTGACATCCTGCTTCACCTCCTCCTCAACAAGCTCGTATTCCGCATCAAGTAGACTGGTACTCAGTTGTTTCGCTGAAGGAATCACATCGTCTGCCAGAGCTCAGAACATTTCAAAGAGGGTCTTTATTTCCGGATCTCCACCCAGTTAAACTTGAGATTGGCGGATAATGTTGCTCAGAGAAACTGGACGTGTATTGCCTTTCTTTGCTTGTCATTGAAAGGTATACTTATACCTTTAAACACCTTCCTACCAGAGTGCTCTGCTTGTATTCTCGGAGGTCAACTACCTGCCGCTTTTTGGATGAGGCCACACAAGTATTGTCTTCTTCTCCCTGGTCTGTATTCCCATCCTCTGAATCCCTTCCCCGTTTCGAGCCCTGTTTCCTCAACTTGTTTCGTTCTATTGTCGCTTCCTTCTTCGCTTCTTTGCTAGCATGATTGCAAGGTCTTTCGCCTCTGAGGATGTGAGCTACCATGGACTCTTTCACCCCTAAGACATGGCCAGCATCTGCACAAGCTTGGATAACAAGGTGAGCTCCTAACCATGTTGCCGTAACTTGCTACTACTCACCTTGCTTGTACCAGCTCTCGTTCTTCATTGTCTTGATGTCTAATGCTGGCTCGTTCTTTATGTGTGCAGGAGCCTTGTTCTTGATGCACCCAAAGCAGTAGGCCTTGAAGTGACTTTTGTTTTGCTTTTCGCCTTTGTAGAAATAGCCCAGAGTCGGTTTTCGGGACGAGGCATTGTAGCAGTGTACGAGCACCATAGATGTAGTCTATGAAAAAATTTCTCGGCTGAGTGATGCCATTTCACGTGGTACTCTAAGGCTTAATTAAGTATTTTAAGGTCCAGAAAAAGCGTTAGGCCTTAATTTCTTAATGGATTAAGGCCTTAACTTAATTAAGCCTTACACCTTAGGACGAACACTGGTCACGTTCGCATGGTTGACTTTTCAACAAACCACAACATCTTCAGCTCCCCGCCCCGTTCGACACAGGTTCTTTCTAGTCTTCAACTACTTCAACAAACTGTGCAATCTGCTTCAACGTGCTACTCTGTCCCATTTGTTTAGCAAGTAATTCCCTACCTCAATGCTCACTGTCTTCAAAAGGCTCGCTTCATCTGCTTGTTATAAAACTCTCAATATTTTTTACACAGTATAGCCCTGAAGGTGGTGGATTGGTGAATTGAAGTATAGCCCTGGGTGAGTTGTTTATTTTGTTTCGTTCATATAGTATACTCAGACAATTGCAGGAAACAGTTCACGCAAATAGAGTGTGGCATATGTAGGGAAATATTGAAGTAATTGGTGAGTCCTTTTCTGACTTATTGGCCATGCCAGGTGACCAAGCGGTTCTGTTCACATCCAGGTAATTTAGCACTACGCATGGTGTGTATGTAGTCAGTGTCGTTATTGTTGTGATAGCGCGCACCCCACATATAATGGTTCGTTTAGTCACATACTCCTTGTTATGACTCTTCCTAACAAACACGTTCTTCAGATTCATTGGAAAGCTACTGTCTGTCGCATGCAGAATGGGTCTTCGTTGTGGTGGACAGATTGGATCCCATTATTGGATTTGCTGGTGAGCGACATCTTTTAGTTGTTGATAGAATCTGTACAGACATGTATAGACGAGTCAGTAGATACAAATAGAATAGCGTCTATTGGAATAGAAGGACATCTATTTGATAGTCATGTACTCTAGCCATAAACAGTTTCTATATGTCTATTCCTTCTATACGTCTAGCTACTAGAAGCTATAGAAGGACCTGGTATTTTGCTGATGTGCTCCTATCTTTCTCCTGCATTTCTCCATTCTTGATCCTATGATTGATTCCATCAGATATCTCTGATCTAGCTTC
>JAACJM010000405.1:0-51966 GCA_013368315.1 Tetrapyrgos nigripes
GAGTAGCAAGCGCTAAACGAGCGCTGTCCGGTAGGCATTCTATCAGAAGCCGAGCCGGAAATTAGTAAGAAAATCGTATATCCAAATTGCATAGCCACACGCGGAAGCGTCAGATTATAAGAACGAGACCCTAAAGGGCCTCGTAATGCTGGTCCCCAAATGTCCATGTGCATCCTGTCTCCAAAGTTCTTGGCATGTGGAGTAAGACATAATTTTGGAATAGCACGCATGCATACAGTGCATTCAATCTGCTCCATTCTGTTCAGATCAAGACATAGTCCTTTAACTGCATTGTTTGTATTGATAACTCTTGTGTCCGGTAGCGCAATGGGCTTCATATAAGGATAGGATGCGATTGGTGACAGAATAAGCATTTTCATGTTCAATGATTTGGTAAAGCCCATGTACTTTTGGAATGTGAGTGACATTATGACCTTGTTTAGAGATAACCATAATCCCTCCTTCGATATGAATGATGTATCCTGCATCATCCAATTTGCCTAGTGATACTAGTGTGTTGGGCATGTCTGGACAGTAGAGAGTGTTGTGTAGAGGTAAGAAGTGGGGTTTCTCCTTTGTATCAACTGTCTCGATGTGTAGAGTGCCTTTCCCTTGGGATGTGAATGTATCGGAGTTAGTGGCTTGGATTCAACGAGTGGGAATAGTTTGATAATTTCGTAATTGATCTCGGAGTGGGGACATGTGGGATGAGCATCCAGAGTCAAATAGAATTGGTGGAATATGTTCTGATGCTATGAAAGCTGCTTCTTCAGTTATGTCGGAGCAGTCGATAGTGGGGTGATCAATAGAATCTTTGATCTCTGGAATTTCAATGGCTATCCAGCTTCCTTTATCTTCTTTGTTCTTTTCTCTGGAGCTACTCACTGAATCCCTTTCTGTCTTCTCTATAATTCCTATCATCTTGGTGTGCTGCATGCGCTTAGATAGACAATTCTTGGAGAAATGACTAAGTCCTCCACAATTATAATAGCTGGGTTCTTCCCTTGTTTGGTTTTTGCCTTGCCAATTTCCTCCTGCTCCACCTTGGCCTCTTCCTCTAAAATTTCCTTGACCTCTGAATGATGATCCTCCTTGGCCTCCTCTGCTATTTCCTCTACCTCTTCCTCCTCTTCCCCTGAATCTGCCATGCCCTCTGCCTTGGAAGTTGTCATTGGAGTAGTTCACAGATTCTTGTAATTTGTTGGAGCTAGAAGCAAAGTTCTTGCCTTGAGCTTCTGCGTGAATTGCTGCGATCAACATTTCTGGTGTCAACTTGCTTGGTTCTTCTCTGTAAACAATGATGAGGGCTTTGACAGTGGCTTGATACATATTGGGAGTAGAAGAGATGATGGCCAATTTGAATTGGGAATCAGGGATGGAAACTCCACGTTTGGCTAGTTTGTCCATGATAGTAATGAGATTGTTGAGGTGTTTACCAACTTTAGCTGGGTTGGTGCATGTGAGGGAGAAGACTTGCTTTTCCAAGCTGGCTTCAGTGAGGGGGTCCTTTGCATCATAATCCTGCTTCAATGCATCCCACAACTCCTTCGATGTTGGCTTGTTCTTGTAATGCCTAAAAATAGTGTCTGGTAGTGTGCTGATAATGCCATTCAACAGGTCTTTATCCTGCTGTTGTTCTTCTGCTGCTGATGTGGGTGCTGTGGTTGGGTGCTGTGGTTAGATACTTATTGTATCCAATAGATCCTGCTGCCCTCTGTACTCTTGTTATCCATGTACTCCAATTAGATCCATCCTTCTCAAGTTTCATAACTTTATCAAATGCTTTAGTTGCCTTGGACATATTGTTGTCTGAGTCTGAATGTCAAGGTTGCTGATACACTCGATGGCAAACCACCCAAGTCACACAGTTTGAGGACAGATACAAAGTGATTGATTGAGAGATAGAGAGAAAGAGAAATGAGTAGGCTGACTATGCTCTACACTGCGTAGTACTAATATGGAGTGGAGACGAAGTGAACAAACTAAAGGATTAGCTAGAATGTCTAGTGGTTTATATAGAAGAACAATGAATAAGTGATAAGAGAAACATAGGAGAAATAGGAGAAACATAGGAGAAAGTGGAGAAATGTAGGGTAAAGATAGGATCAATAGAATGGAAGATTGATTGACAGTTATTATAGAGTTTGACAAGTTTTATAAGGTTTGAAGTCAGTAATATAAGGTTTAAAAGGTTTATAAGGTTTATCGAGGAAATGCAATAGATGAATGATCAGAAAATGAGTTCAATAATGAAATAGAAGAAGGAGGGCAAAGAACTGTAGCAGTTTGTGACATTACCCCCTCTTTAAGTTGTGCTTTCGCCTGGAGCACATGTGTACTTCTCCAAATGTCTTCAAAACTAATCCCCATTGATCATACTGTGGATCCTTCATGTATCAGGTTCAGTGGGTGATATGCATCTGGGTGTTCTCAATGGAAAGTTTCAATCATTTCTTTCAATTTCATCAAACCCGAAGCTGGTTCCCATGAATTTTCAGAGTCTGAGTAATCCAACCACTTGACCAAATACTGCACTCCTCAACGATTCCTAGTTGGCTTCAAATCTAGAATTGCTTCTATGTCATACTCATTATCTTCTGGTAGTAGCTCCACTGGTTCCCCTGGATAATTCACTCCATGAGCTTCAGTCTCCTTGTATGGTGATAGCAGTGAAGCATGGAATACTGGGTGAATTCGCCAGGTGTTTGGCAGTTTGAGACAATAGTTAACTTTGCCAATTACATCAGTGATTTCGAATGGTCCATAATGACAATTTGCCAACTTAGCTTTTGGCCTTGTTGTTTTCAAATTCTTTCCATCCAATAGCACTTTATCCCCAACTTTGAACTTAATCCCTTCTTTTATGTGGTCCATATTCTGTCTCTTCATCAGCTTTGCAGCAGTTGTCAGACTTGCTTTCAATTCTTCGCACAGCGTTTCTAAGTTCTGAAGGTGTTCTTCGACTTTTGGTACATGTGAAGATGGATTAATTGATGGAAAGAGTTGAGGGAGATATCCATGGAGGAATTCGAAAGGTGGCTTTCCAGTGGCTGAATGGACTTGAGTGTTATGGCAAAACTCAGCATATGGCAGATATCTGACCCAATCATCCTGACAATAATTGCAGAAGGTTCGTAAGTATTGTTTGATTTCTTGGTTGAACCTTTCAGTCTCACCATCTGTTTGCAGATGATAAGCTGTACTAAGCACTGAGGTGATACCTAACTTAGCATATATCCCTCTCATAACCTGACTTGCAAACTGCAGTCCTTGATCTGATATCCTTTTGTCCCACAGACCATAGCGTTGCCACATGTTGTTGAACAAAACATCAATAGTACTGTCACTATCAATATCCTTTTGGCAGGGAGAAACAACTACTGTTTTAGTTGACTGGTCCACTGTTACGTGAATCACATTGAAGCCTTCACATTCTGGAAGATCTGTTATAAAATCGGTTGTTCTGGAACATTGTTTGGGACCAATGGTACATGAATTGGATGGTTTTGTGCCTTGGTCAATTGGCAGGTAGCACATCCTTTGACATAATCACAAACAAATATTGACATACCAGGCCACCAAAACTCTCTACTCACTAGTTCATAGGTCTTGAACCAGCCTGGATGTCCTGCAGTGAGACTATTGTGATGCATCTTGACTATGTCTCTACATAATTTTTGGTTGTAGGGGACATAGACTTTGCCTTGGAACAAAATGATTCCATCTTCATAATTCCATTCCTGTAAGTTCTTGACCAACAAGCATGGACCATTGTTTAAGATGACTTCAAGAGCACTCATGACCTCTTTATCTTTTTTTGGACACTCTTTAATTTGTCTTCTCAGTTCAGCATCTCCAATTGCAACCACTGTCCCCAGTCTTGTAGCTTGAATTCTGAAGAATTTTGGGTTTAGTAACACCCTATCCTTATTGTCATCTTTGACCCCCTCTTTATGGTCCAGTCTTCAAGAAAGTGGATCACTTCGATTAAGACTTCTGGGTTTATGGATCAGGATAAAGTTGAATCTGGTAAGAAATAAAGCCATCCTTGCTTGTTGTCGGCTAAGTTTCTGAGAGGTGGTGAAATACTCCAGATTCTTGTGGTCTGTAAGGATTTTGATTCGATAGTATGTGGTGCACCTTCAAGGTAATGTCACCGAGCTTCTAATGCCCATATGATTGCCAACAATTCCTTATCGTGAATATTGTAGTTTCATTCAGTCTCTGATAAGGATTTCGATAGATAAGCGACTGGATGCCACTTGTTGTCTGATCCTTTCTGTGATAGGATACCTCCTGTGGCACAGTCAGAAGCATCTACTTCTATTTGATGTGGCATGGAGTGATCAGGCATTAATAAGACCGGTGAAGAAGTAAACACATCTTTGAGTGCCTGAAAGGCTTTTTCTGCATCCACCGATCATTTCCATGGTTCAGCCTTCATAAGATTGAAAAGTGGTCAAGCAACTTTGGAGAAGTCATGTATAAAACGATAATAGAAGTTTCCAAATCCTAGGAACAATTGAACATCCTTGACATTTTGTGGGGTTGGCCATTCAGTAACACCTTTGACTTTGATGGGATCCATCACCAATGTGTTGTGAGAGATGATGAGACCTAGGAACTCTACTGAGCTGGCTTTGAAGGTGCATTTTTCTGGTTTGGTGTAAAGGTCGTTTTCCTGAAGTTGTGTGAGCACTTGTTTGACCATTTGTTGGTGCTCTTCCAGGGTTTTCATGAAGATCAAGATATCATCCATGTAGATGATGACCTTTCCTGAATTGATGAGGTCCTTGAAAAGGGTGTTCATCATTGCCTGGAACGTTGCAGGGGAGTTCATAAGACCAAAAAACATCACCGTTGGTTCAAAGAGTCCTCTATTTGTTTTGAATGCTGCCTTCCACTCATCCCCTTCTTTTATTCATACATTATTATACCCCCATCAAAGGTCAATCTTTGAAAAAACTCGTGCCCCTTTAAGTTTGTCGACCAACTCTGATATGAGTGGTAGAGGGTATTTGTTCTTTATGGTCCCTTTATTCAATGCTTGGTAGTCCTGTATGGGGTGTAGTTTTTCCTCTTTCTTTTTAACAAAGAAAAAGGGACTTGCCACAGGAGACTTTGATGGTCTTATGTATTCCTTTTCGAAGTTCTCATTGATAAAGTTGTCAAGTTCTTGTTGCTTGTTAGTAGATAAGGGATAGGTTTTGCAAGGACGAGGTTCAAAGTCTGGCTTCAGTTCGATAGCATGATCCCATTCGCCACGTTTCAGTAGTCATTCTGAAGTTCATTTGTCAAAAACTGGTAAAAACTGATGATATTGGGACAGAATCTTATCTGTAAGTGATATGTCTTCTTTCATCTTCTGAGGTGCTTCTGCGAGTTCTTGAGCCTTGGTAAACCCTGCGCAGATCAGTAATTCCAAATCTGATGTTTGGTACTCTTCTTCTTTCCTAAACAGACTCTATTGGTCCAGAATATCCTTCCAATTGAAGTCTTCTTCAGTAAAAATAGTTGTAGATTCTGAAGAATGATGAAAAGATCGAATAGGAGCCTGATGACGCCAACCTGCAACCTTTGGCTGTGAAATTGGTTTAAACCGTCCAATTGTTTCTGACCATTTCACTTGGTAATCCTTGTGGTTGGTTCATGGGTTGATAACCATTGATTTGGGAGTTTTGGGTTTAGTGTGCAGGTTAAGGACAGGATGTTGTTTCAAAGTACATGTTTCAGGGCATCTAATCATATCCACCCTAGAAAATGACCAATCCACCTCTGGATTATGCTCTTCTAACCAATCAGTACCAAGAATTATATCATGATCCCTGATGTCCGTAACATAGAATTCAGCCATTTCTTTGTGATATGATCTTCTGTCCTGAGAATAGATATGGAGTTTTTGAATGGTGTAGTGACGTACCCATCCCATGGTGTTTTCGGAACCATCGACATTGCATACAGGGAAAGTGCGAAACAGCTGTTAATGATAATGCCTTCTGCACCACTGTCTATTAGAGCTTCTGCATCGATTTTTCTGCTAGTGACTTTGCCAATAAGTTCAGTTTTAAGTGTTATTGAGGGTGCCTGTTGGTTATGAGTGACTGCCGACATTCTTAATTCTGAAGGAAAGGTACACTCACAAAAGGGGTTTAACACATGATATCAATTATTCATATACTGTCCGGTGTGTCAAGGTTACTGGTACACTCAATAACCACCCAAGTCACACACTGAGAGAACAGATACAAGCAGATAGATTGAGAGATGTAGATGAAGGAAAGAGGAATAGACGAGTAAGCTGACTAGGCTCTACACTGTGTAGTAGTAGTATGGAGCAGAGATGAAGTGAACGAACTGGGGAATCAGTTACAAAAGATCTCGGGTATATATGAGAAATACGAAGGGATGGGAAAAGTAAGTAAAAATAGAATGATGCCATATGGTTAAGAAAGATAAGGAGATCAAATCAAAGATAGGAAGAATGGATGATAGATAAGAAAGATAGGAAGATTGATGACAGGTTTTATAAGGTTCAAAGTCAGTAATATAAGGTTAAAAAGGTTTATCGAGGGAATGCAATGGACGAATGATCAGAGAATAGGTTTGATAATGAAGTAACAGAAGAAGGAGGACAGAGAACTGTAGCAGTTTGTGACATGGCGTACTGTACAACTCCTCCTGACAACATAGCAGGGGAGTATTTCAAAAATCCATCATTTTGCCATGACATCCTTCAAATATACACTAGCCTGTTCCTTTTCTTCTCCTTCTAAACCCTTGACCTTATTCATCATATCCGAGATATCCTTGATTACATTACAAGAGGAAGACGATGGCGATGTTTGAGCCACTGTTACTGGTGGCAAACTAGATTACGAGGCCGAAGAATGAGGCTGAGTTCTTAACACTCACTTTCTACTTGTGGCTATACGAGTTGTTCCCGGTTTTTTCTGTGCCATTCTTTCCGATTTGTCCCTCATCATATCCGCCACGTTTACGTATATCCGCTCCATTGTCTAACACTCTAATGGCGATCGATCCCGCAATATGCTCGGTTTAGAGACCGCTCTGACAATGTTTTTAATATGTGAAGGAATCTGGATACGGAGGGAGACATTAACGTTCGTTGCCATGGTAGGTACTAGGCATGTGTGGAGGATGTCGATGAGGTCGGAAATTGAGATTCTGAGCGGAGAAAGTGAGGTTTTTTTACTCAGTCTGTGACAATATAGACTAAGGATGATCGATACAGTATCATTGTTCCAGGTTTCACAATTCGACCCCTTCCAATACGACTGTCCATTCACGCGTTTCTATCATCCCCCTTCCTTACACCCGGGATCCATCAAGTACTATCCAACATCTCCACGTTTCCCCATGTAGAACCCAATAATCCCACCGTCCACGCTCTCAACGCTCTCCTCCACTCCCTTGTCTTCACCCATCAACGACCGGTATACGTAACGAGCATCTGAGACTCATCATCAGCGTCTGCAAGTCCCAGATGCAGCGAGTTGTCGGTTTTGGATGCTGGATGACGTGTCTGGTGTACAAGGCTGATTTATCATTTATGGGTCAACGGCTTGGATGGGATGGCTTCAGCTCACAGATACTGTCGTCAACGCAGTCGTGATAACCGTCTAATTTTTGGCTAGACGCGAACCCTAAGAGGAAGAGGTGTCCACGGGATTTGAAGGTGGACTACGACTGGTGAGAAGGTGGGAAGGTGAGTTAGGCGATGGAATCTGGGGATCATCGAACCCAAGAAGGGCTAAGATGAGACATGAAGTGACAGAGAGGGAGGGGTAATGGCGCAATATAATAGGGATTCTAGGTGAGTTCATCCGTCGTGAAATGTTTTTGCATGCTAACATATGATTATTACCATGAAGGACCACCGTCCCTACGTATCCTATTCCATCTTCAATCGATCACCTAACCCTATACTCTCCTACCTCCCAGTCGGTTTTTCCATCAATGATCTTCAGTATCCTCTATCCCTCTCGCCGCTGGATAGCTTCACGGGATAATCCAGACGATGTCAACTTTCAGGAGTTATTTTTCCCGTTTATGTCCTCATACTCTCTTCCATCCGTCGTCTATCTCAACTTTTCACTCTCCTCATCACATTGGGAACGGAGATGGGTGGCTTTGTTGAGTGTAGGTTCTTAATATGGGTCGTCTACCAAGGATGCTAATCACGATGGCATTGTATCTACGACAGGGATCCCACCTATGCCATTCAGGACGGATATGTACCAAGCATCACCTTAGTTACAGGTAGTCAAATATACCAACTACATTTTTGTCAGCGGCTCTGGGTAAATACATCCGAGAGGGGCATCGCGCGGCGGCTTTTTTCCCTTTCTTTCATCCAACGGCTGTAGCCTCAGAGCCTGTTATTGGGACTGCTTGAGGAACGAGCTTACGTCCATCACTACATTTGGATTGCTGAGAGTTCAGTATTTCTGTTTGGTGGTTTTATGCTGAGTCCATCGTACTAGTGTGGCTTTCTCAAATTGCGTCCGTGGCTATGATCCGAGTCACGACTCACTCTCGCGGCTTTTTTGCCGATTTCGTGTTTCATCGAGTGTAGGGGTTGCCGTGAGGCTCGCGGCTCATTTCGTCTCTCCTTTCATACCATCATGTACCCTCTTAGCACATATACCATGTTTTGTGCTACATTGCTTGCACTACTCTTGACTGCTCTTGGCTATGGCAACCTCTTTCGTAGTTCTGTTGACTATGATCGTTACTCTGGCTCGAATCTTTCTGCTATACAATTTCTATATAACGGCTCAACGCCGTTTGGCCCAATGCCATCTAAATATAGCGGCTCAATGCCGTTTGGCCCAATGCCATCTAAATATAGCGGCTCAACGCCATTTGACCCAGTGCCATCCAAAGATAACAGCTCAACGCTGTATGACCCTGCGTCATTCCAATACAACGGCTCAATGCCGTATGGCCTAATGCCATACCAGTATTACGACTCAACATTGTATGGCTCAACGTCACTCGATTATAATAGTTCAAAGCTATCCCACCCATTCAACTTACAGAATGACTGTAGCTTGATTTCGTCTCACAAAGCTAATGTCTTAATCTCTTCCTATGTTTATCATTCCACCTTTAGAGTGAGAATGCACTTCATAGCATCTGGTGATCTGGTATTCTTTTTTAGATTTGTTGTCAATCAACCTTTGCGACATACTATTATTGATCAAGTACTTGGCCATGTAAAGCATTTTATGATCTTTGTTCAGCGTTCATATACTGCCTATGGGCTTGTTGATGATACTTTTTATTCGATTACTCCTGATAATAGTGTGTTGGCATGTTTCCGACAGAGTGTTGCAGCGACATCTCGATTGACGCACTTGTTTCTATTAAGATCACTATTTTATCGGCATGACTTTTTGGCTAGACTCAAATCAATCAGCGCTTGTACAACATCTTGTCTGCTCGGACAATATTGGGAAGATTTGACCTTCAATTTCATTGGTTACCGTTTACTTTCAAATTCTACTAACCTTTGCTCACCTTGGCAATTTCAAGCTTCATGTAACATTGATATGTGTTTACAATCACGCGCTATACTGTGTAAATATGCCATTATATCTCTAGCTAATATTGCTCACTATCATTCTCTCCTTCACTTACTTGATTTTCTGGTACATTTACGTCCTGAATTAACAGTTAGTCAAAGTGAAAGTGAAAAATCTTACCATCGTTCTCTCCTGGGTGGTGGCAAAGGGGCAGCACCTACATGTTTATTTTCAGATCTGGAAAGATATTTACTTTTTCCTTGCAGTATAAATAATCCAGGTTCTACAATGTATCGATTTCACAGTTTTTCTGAATCTGTCTCAAGTTCAGCAGCCAATCCTTTACTATTATATGCATTTGTACCACCAACTAAATTGTGTCAGTCTCTGACTTTTAGATCATTACGACAGTTAGCTAGATTTCATAATGTTCAATTTTCAAACACTGTGAAAGTCTCAAGTTCAAGGCTTATTAAGTGATCATGTATGTGACTCAGAATGCACAAAGCCTGTTGCCATATTTGAACCTATTGACCCTGTTCAAGTCAAACCTCTGCTTCATTTCCTCCTTTGCCTCCTTCAGAAAATCTAATGAAAAAAATTATACATGACTGGTGTGCTGATTTTTCTAGATCAGCAGTGGAAGAAGGTGGATGTGCAGTATGTGGTCAGCTTAAGCTGATGTCTACGCTGCTGCCAATTAAGCAAGTAAAAAAAGCTACTCAATGTCCTTAGAGTTACTGGTGTCACCCGGAAAGAGCGACAAACCAGTTCTGATGAGATAACTGGTGTATCTGGGGCTGTTATAGATGACTCATGTTCCAGAGTGTGTACTGATTGTAGAGTCTCTCTAAGAGATGGAAAAATTCCGAGAATTTCCTTGGCAAATGGATTCTGGCTTGGAAATATTCCACCTCAGTTACAGTGCTTAAATTTTGTTGAGAAATTACTTGTTCAAAAGGTATGGACCAATTGTTGTTTTGTACGTGTGTCTTCAGGTATGAGAAAGATGATTTCTCATGTCATAGCCTTTGACTCACCAGTTATGAAAGTTTATGATGTTCTGCCTCCACCACCAGAAGATCTTGACGAAGTTTTGGCAATAATGTTTACTGGACCTTGCAAACCTACAGAAAAAGACTATAAACGAACTCCAATGCTTGTTAGACGTAAACAAGTGTTTGAAGCTTTAACTTGGCTTCGATTGAACCATCCTGCATATGAAGATGTAAAAATCTCGATGGACAATCTCAATAAGTATCCTGAGGATACACCACCAGTCACTGTAGCGTTTAAAGAGATGCAGTCAGAAGGTAACAGAATACCTGAAGCTACAAGTATTCATGACAATGAATTAGAAATTGGAACTGAGCTAGGCAGCGTTCCATTTGTAGTGCATGGGATCACAGGTGAACAGCTGCAGAATACTTCTGTGGAGCTCCAGAAAGCTAAGGCTTTAGCTTATTTAAAATCACAAGGTAAGTTTCTTGCTGTTGGACATAGTGAGAAAGCTCTACTATGTTCAACAATCCCCTGTTGTATCCCTCCATTTTCCCCTGGCTTTTCCCTTATGGCATGGGTAGTATTGGCATGACCACACTTAAATCATTTTCTGAAAAAAGTCACAAAAAAATACTTTATGAACTATCATGATCAGAGATTCCAGAGTGATCCATTGTTTAGCTTTGTAGCTTTTAGCCATGAACAGTCAAAAAGACTACAAGTAATGGCTTTGCACTCACACAAAAAGAAAGCTTCTCTGCAATTGCAGATCGTATTTTAAACTTGAATCCACATGTATTGAACACTTTGATAGACAAACTGAGCAAAGGTGGAATAGTACGGCCTGAAACAGAAGAAGAGAAATTGTGCTATGAGGTTATTCAAGATCTGGACCACGTAGGTGGTACAGTTAAAGGATCTATGTCCAGTAAAAAATTCTTGCGAACTGAGCTCTGGTCTCTAATCTCATACCTTGGGGCTCCATCTTGGTATATTACTTTTGCACCATCTGACCTAACTCATCCTTTGTGTTTGTATTATGCTATCTCTGATGAGACTTTTGACCTGAATCTTAATCTTCCTAATGATGAAAGAACTAGGAAAATTATTAATAATCCTGTTGCTGGTGCCAAGTTCTTTGATTTTATGGTTCAGATGTTTATCAAGCATATATTAGGAGTTGACACTGACCATGATGGTGTTTTTGGAAAAACTTCGGGCTATTTTGGCACCATTGAACAGCAAGGAAGATTGACTCTCCATCTTCATATGCTTCTCTGGATTGCAAACAGCCTGTCTCCACAACAGATAAGAGATGCTATATTAAAAAATGAAAATGATTTCCAAAGAAGAATAGTTGAGTACTTAGGATCTGTTCATTGTGGAGATTTCATGACTGGCACTCAGGAAGAAGTTGAACAAAATCTTCAAACTGCCTCAGGAAATGAAGATTATGTTAATCCCTTGTACTCTTTGCCTCAGTGTCCTCCAATAGAGTGTTTATGTACCAGCACTGAAAACTGTGAGCCATGTCAGGCCTGGACTGCCAAATATCAGCAAGAAGTGGATGATATTCTAAGCCGAACTCATATACACAAATGCAAATCTACCTTAACCAAGCAAGGAACAAGAAAGGTAGGCAAAGATTACCTAGGTTGTCTTGACAAATAAATTTGGCACTTGCAAAGCCAGGTTTCCACAAGAAACATTTCCAACAACGCAGGTTGATACTGAGACTGGTGCCCTGAGAATGAAAAAGACAGAAGCTTGGATTAACACCTATAACCAAACAGTCACATATCTACTCAGATGTAACTCAGATGTCTCTTCATTGCTATCAGGCACAGCAATCAAGGCTGTTGTCTTATATGTGACTGAGTATATTACAAAATGGAATCTGAACACTCATGTGATTTTTGAAGTTATTCGTACAATTCTACAAAGGAATGCCGAGATGCTGACTGGTACTTTACCTCGCCATGAAAAGGCAAGAAAAATTATTACACAAAATTGTCAACTTATTGACAGTCAAGATGGAGCTAGGGGCACCAATGATTGCTTTGTATCTTCTAGATAAACCAGATCATTACACAAGTCATGAGTTCAAATCATTTTACTGGAAAGACTTTGTCAGTGAAGCTCGTAGATTTTGGCAGGAACCAGATCAGCTGCAGGTTGAAAATAAAAATCATGAAAAAGTAGTTGTGATCCAACATAATGGTAAGTTAGTAGGCTTTTCCTCAGTTTTTGATTATATATACCGTCCAGAAGCTTTAAGCGAGATGACATTATATGAATGGGTATGCCAATGTGAACGTGTCAAACTGGCAGCAAATAAAAGAGATGTCAATGACCCTGATGATGAGATCTCAGAACGCTATGATAGTAGTAGTGAAGACTCATCTTTCTCTGATGAAGAAGATACATATAGACCTCAAAATACATTGAAAAAAAAGTTTGGCAAATAAACCTTTGACAAAGAACGTGCTGCCAAAGAAAGGACATCCTTTTGTGCATGAACATCCCTTAGCTAGCACCCATTACTTGCGCATTCATGATAAGAGAAATATTGTACCTAATTTCATAGGACCTTCACTACCGAGAAGGAATAAGGGTGACAGGGAATACTACTGTTCAGTCATGTTGACATTTTTCAAACCGTGGAGAACTGGAAAAGATCTCAAGGAGAAAAAGGAGACTTGGGATAGTGCATTCCTTGACTATCAATTTTCTGCTCAACAAAAATTCTTGATGGATAATTTTGAACTTCGATTTGAATGTTTAGATTCGAGAGATGACTACCATGCACAGAGAAAGGCACAGAGTCTAGGAATTGATCCTTCAAAGCTTGAGCCTGACTTTGATGATGGAATTCATTTTGATCCATTTAAATGTTCAGATGACAGTCTAGGTGTTCGGGAACGACGCAGGCAGTTAGACATGCAAGAGATGACAGATTTACTGGCCAATACGGGATGGACAAATGCAAAGTGTGATTTGAAAAGCCATATACCAGCTTCTTTTGATTATCCTTCAATGAGTCCAGCTGCATGGAGGTTGGAAATTGCAAAAATGAAGTCAAATGTGATAACAAATAAACTGAAGGAAAACAAAGACCAGCAATACAACTTTCCTAATAAATATCCTGACCAGGTAGAAGTCCTTGATCAACATATGCTTGAAGAGAAACTTCGAAGCAATCAGACTCAAAAACTTATAGATGATTTATGTCTTGAATTTAGTTTGAATCTAGAGCAAGAACGGGCGTTTCGTATTGTTGCAAACCATGCAGTTAGTTCTATTTCAGACCAGTTAAAGATGTATATAGGTGGCATGGCAGGTACTGGTAAAAGTCAAGTGCTGAAAACTCTGAGAGAATTTTTCAAGAGAAGGCTTCAGAGCCAACGCATGATAGTAGTTGCACCAACTGGCACAGCAGCTGCTTTGCTTCAAGGTTCCACTTATCACTCTGTGTTTGGTATTAATTCATCAGAGGAAGGCGAGTTTTGGAAGATGTCTGCATCACAGATTTGTTCCAGACTTAGTGGAGTAGATTATGTATTTTTTAGATGAAGTTTCAATGCTTTCTTGTAAAGACATGTATAAAATCAGTGCTAAAAATTGCTTCTGCCTTGAATCGCCCTCTGCTTCCATTTGGTGGCATGAACATGATATTTGCTGGTGATTTTGCTCAATTGCCTCCAGCTATGGGTGGTGAAAATGTATCACTGTATAGCCATACCATAGGAACCAGTTCATCAGACCAACATGCTAGTATTGGGAAATATTTATGGCATCAAATCAACACTGTAGTGCTCCTGAGAAAAAACTGTCGGCAGACCGGAAGTTCTATCAGAGATGTAAAATTTCGTCAAGCTTTAGAAAATATGAGATATAAACAGTGCACTGCAGAGGATATTACTTTGTTGCGGTCTTTGATCTCAGATCCTTCCAATGAATCTCGTTCTATTGATAACCCTCGTTTCCGGAACACTTCAATTATTTTGACTTACAATAAACATAAAGACGTAGCTAATGAACTAGGAACTAAACGGTTTGCAGCAGAGACTGGTCAAATGCTTGCACACTTTTTCTCTGAAGATGAGGAAGTTGTTTTTGATGAACTTCCCTCAAAAACTCATGATCGAAAACGTAAACGGAGAAAGGCTACAAAGCACAAAATCAATGATGAAGTACAGCAGCAGCTCTGGAAACAGTCACCTTCTACCAACAATATGCAGATTCCTGCAACTCTATCTTTATGCAAAGGACTACCTGTAATGATCCGCTTCAATGGCGCAACTGAGCTCTGTATAACCAAGGGTCAAGAAGGCACTGTTCATGGCTGGCAAGCTGGTAAAGGAAGGCATGGTCAACTAGTTCTCAAAGTGCTATATGTTAAATTGGAAAAGCCCTCAACAGATGTCCAGTTCAAAGACCTTCCTCTCAATGTTGTTCCTATTACCCCAAATACAAGGCGTATTAACTGTAAACTACCTGATGACCGAATCATTCAGATCTCCCGGACTCAGGTAGAAGTTCTGCCTAACTTTGCAATGACTGATTTTGCCTCCCAAGGAAAAACACGAGACCCTAACATAGTAGATATATATAACAGTCGTGATTTCCGAGCCATTTATACTGCGTTATCAAGAAGTTCCAGTGCAGATGGCACCATAATTCTACAAGGTTTTAATGTTAATCATATTACTGGTGGTGTGAAGGATAAAGGTGGATATCGTCAGGAACTGAGGGAGTTGGAAATTCTAAATGATATCACTAAGTTGCGCGAAAATCGCAAATTACCACCTTCAATTATTGGAGACCTCAGAGGATCATTGATACAACAATATAGGTCACACTTTGGTAAGAGCCATACACCTGATGAGCTTCATGAGAGTCTAGTATGGGACACAAATGAGAAGTTTGAATCCACATTACACAAGGATATTCATGGAAAATCCTAGAAAAAGAAAATACACCACCAGTGAAGAAGAAGACCTTAGGAAACTTTGTTCCTATTGAGCACCCTAGTCTACATTCAAGTCCTACTCCTTCAGAAGAAACTATTCATCCAACATCACATAACTCTGACAGACTTATTGTAACTTGTGATTATCCAACTTTGAAATGGTCTGCAAACAGTTGTGCATATGACTCTGCTCTCATGCTCCTTTATCATTTGTTCAGAACAGAAAGAGCAGCTTTTCTTGCTGAAAGTGATAATTTCTCCTCAATTTTAATGAATGAGCTTTCAGCCACGTTCCAGTCAAACTCATCAAACTACGCTGATATCAGAGATCAAATACAAAGAGAGCTTTCTATTCTTGATCCTGATGCTTTTCCTGCTGGGGCCTATGCAGACACAAGTGATGTCTTGCATGAGTTGATGCGTTCAGTCAGTCCCACCACTAAGAGAACAGTTGTCTGCTATAACAGCCACTTCTCACTTCGAGAGAGGACACAACACAATCTTCTGTTGACTCGGTCAACTGGTAGTTATCAGTCAACTCAAGATTGTGTGTCTCATTTTGTGGAACCTTGGGCTGATCAATGTCCCTCTTGCCACTCAGACATGCTTCGAAAATACACATTCCAAAGATTCCCCAAATTTTTCCTAATGTCAATACCTTACGAGTGCGATATGGAGATTCAGAATATCATACATGTGCCTCAAGGAGCTGAGTCAAGACAGTATCACATAAATGGAATTATTTATTTTGGAAATGATCACTTTATCACTAGAATGTTTGATGGTGCCAATGAATGGGTCTACGACGGCATTGGAACTGGTATACCGACAAAATTATCTCCAGATTTCCAAGCTCACAGCAACGCTCTAGAATTCTTTGCGCATAAGAAGGCTGTAGTGGTCCTTTATGTCTGTAGTGAAAATGAGAATATAGTTTAATTTTTATTGAATAATTAACCGAGGCTGAACCCTGCGGCCTCGTACTCGCCATGCGGAGTGTTGGCCCACACCCCTTTCATGACAATGATAAAGTTGAAGTTTCAGCTGCCCTAACAGCACGAGGAGGGAAGTTTCGAGAGGTATTTTGAGATGTCAATGACCTCAGAGTATTGTTCAGGAATGTCAGACATTCATTGCTCATGTGTCCAGGTTGTCTGCATGCAAAGCATGCCCCTAGCTTTTGGAGTTGGCCCCTTTCTTTGGGTGTCAGTGTTACGAGTTGAACAACAATGCGACACGTAACCTACAATCAGGTGACCCTGGAACAGCAATGAAGACATAGCCTCGATGATTTGTTACTACTTCACAGCCCTAGACACTTAAGGATTAACAATGGGCAACAGAAGGACGTCTTGATGACGGATTAGCAAGCCGCGGAAAGCAACCGGACCAATCAAAAACCAAGAAAAGATGGATCAGACGATCCAAAGGAAACCTGAAGGCTATTCGGGTAAGAATGGGAGAATCAAACCCGACAATGAGACAGTATGATTGTTAGGTAGACCGAAATCAAAGATGGGGGCAGTGAATAAATAGCAACCAGTAAGGCAGTGAGATTTACAGGGTAAAATTACCGTACGTACAAATTTTTGTAGTATAAATAGTGGCTAGAGACTTTGCATCTCCAGTCCACTATTTTCGTTAAACCTCTACGTATTATTTTGTATCAATAACTATCTATTATTCTACTCTAACAACTCCTGGCTGGGCCATCATATCTACTGACTTACCATAGCTGACAGGTATCAGCGTACACCTTTCATCGAGGACCCTCGACACTTACCACTTTAATAAGTATTGAACCTTTCGGCAAATACCGTGCTAATCGACAAATCCATACATGTTCACCTTTCTAAGTATCAGTTAACCCCAATTCATGCAAGGGTCATTGAGCTGCTCGCGGTTCACGCAGTTTGCGTTCGTATACGTATTTCGTTGACTATAATTATTAGTATTACATATACTACTTAATTCTAGTCTCTTGCACGCATTCTAACAGTCAGTTTGGGTAGAGGAGTGAAGGACAAGTTAACACCTGGTCCCATATTCATAAGCACATTCACGCTTGCTACTGTCTGTCCTTGAGAAGGACCCAAATTTGTTCTTGGCATAGAGAATGGTCTCGATTGTCCTTCTTTCTCTATCTTGTTTATCCATTCCAAATGGAGATCCATCGCCCTCTCTCTATACTTGTCGAAGTCCTTCCACTTTGGCCATGTTCCCGCTACTGACTTCTGAAGATCTCTCAGAAGGCCTGCTTTATAGAAATCCAGTAGGGCTGTTTCTCCATAGTCCGACTCTTCTCCATATGTATCAAAGATACTATTATAGCTACTAATGTCCGTTCCCTTCATTCTAGCATTCTTGATCTTATTTCTCACAACCTCATCAGCAGCAAAGGCCTTGAAATCCCTTTTTAATCTATCTTTTATCTCCTTTAACATTGTCGATCATCTTTCTTCTGGTTTGAGTTTCATATCTTCCTCATCTTCTTCTCACTTTGTGATTCGTTGAGTTGCCCAATCTCCTCCTTCTCCTGTGAAGAACGAGATGAATAAGGACACCTTGGAGTCCTCAGTCAAGTACCTAGCCCTGTTCTGACGTAGGTAATTGTTAAATGAAGCTAGCTACTGCTTTGCTTCATCACGTTCTCCATTGAAGGCATTGGGTTTCCTTCCTCATTCAGAAGTACTGCTGGAGTTGTTAGGTGCTATGTCAGACATGGCTGGATCGTCTGGATCTGATGGGTCTGAAGAGGGAGAAGGATTTGGATGACAAGGGGCTATGGATGGTCCTTCGTTAGATGGAATTACAGGAGAAGAAGGGTTGTCTGGTTCTGATGGATCAGGAGAAGGATCTTGGGGAGGGGTTGATGGGTTATCAGAAGATGGATCTGGTAACAGATCTGATGCAGAAGTGGGATCAGGTGGTATGAGAGAAGAGGGTTCTGGATTCGGTTGAGTGTTTGTAGGGGTAGACGATCCTTGTTCTGGTTTGGTTTCAAAGTCAATAATAGGATGAGCTTTTTGAATAGCAAGTTCTTGGTTATGTGTTACAACTTCGCACTCAATAGGAAGGGTTTCAGTTTCAGGAAGTGTCTGAGTGTTGTACCTGTTAATACAGGGCTGGTTTTCGCAGAATGTATAAGGTTTCAAACTCTCTGAGTTATAATTGCAGTCAAGAACTCTCAGTTTGAAGAAGACATGTGGATGATCTGCACAGGGAAGATTTGGGTCTGCAGATGTGGACTGTCGACTTGTCATATACTCTTTCTACAATCTCTTAGGGTCTTCTTTTCTACCCTTTAAATCACCACAAGGATTCAAAGATAAAGGAGGTAGGTGTGCCATAGTCTGTAAGGGACAGTGTAGGTATATTGTACTCTCTGAGGAATAGAGGTCCCATAATCCTAACAACAGTTTCCTCGGTATTGAGGTTGAGGGTGACTCATATGTATGAACAGACAGAAAGGATCAGGTCACCTGGTCCCAGTTTCCAAACCCAACAATGTGTACAGACGAAGTTTCGATCGTAACTCCAAGGATCTGCCTGAATGCCTACTGCATGGCTGCACCAGTATTCGGTGTGTGGCAGATAGAGTGGAAGGGGAAGAGGAGGTTGCCTGTAGTCAGGTGGGCTTTCAGGTGGTTCCAAGCGAATCTGAGAAAATGGGGAAGACAGAGTGAAAAGAATATATGAAAGGAAGGATGATTGTTGCTACACCGTTACTCGAAGTACACAGTGGGTTAGCAATTGAAACGTATTTGAATTGCAGGGAACAATGTTTGCAATATAGACAAAAGAGGTTGAGAACAGAGATAAACGAGATAGAGGAGAAAAAGACTCAAATAGTGAGGTGGGTGTATGGGAGTTCGTTCAAGTGTCAAGGTTGCTGATACACTCAATGGCAAACCACCCAAGTCACACAGTTTGAGGACAGATACAAAGTGATTGATTGAGAGATAGAGAGAAAGAGAAATGAGTAGGCTGACTATGCTCTACACTGCATAGTACTAATACGGAGTGTAGACGAAGTGAACGAATTAAAGGATTAGCTAGAATGTCTAGTGGTTTATATAGAAGAACAATGAATAAGTGATAGGAGAAAGATAGGAGAAATAGGAGAAATGTAGGAGAAAGTGGAGAAATGTAGGGTAAAGATAGGATTGATGGAATGGAAGATTGATTGATAGTTATTATAGAGTTTGACAAGTTTTATAAGGTTTGAAGTCAGTAATATAAGGTTTAAAAGGTTTAAAAGGTTTATAATGAGGAAATGCAATAGACGAATGATCAGAAAATGAGTTCAATAACGAAGTAGAAGGAGGGCAAAGAACTGTAACAGTTCATGACACTGAATCTGAATCAATTGTATCGTCTGGTTTGGATGGATTGGGATTGGGATTAGATGGTGGAGAAGGTGAGCTGGGTGGATTAGGATCTGGATCTGGATCTGGATTTGGATCTGGTGAATGACATGATGGAGGATTCAATGGAGGTGGTGTTGGATCTCCTTTCAGTGGCTGTTCTGGGGCTTCTGGTACTGATGAAGATGATGGCTGTGGTTCAGATGATGTGGAGGGCTGTGGCATAGCTTCCTGTGGCTGTCCTGGAGGTGGAAATATGAGTGAATTTGGTGGTGGTGGTGTGCATTCTCAATGACCGTTTATAAGTGGTTCTTGTCCTCTGTTTATATGTTGTCCCCAAGGATTTTAGTTTGCTTCTGGTGGTAATGGGATGCAGTTGTAGCGATTTGGACAGGGATGAGCTGTTTCATTGCACTGATAAAATTCTCCATGTTCTATGTCCCAAAAACAATCAATGTAGTCATTGAAATTGTATACATGTGCTGATATGCACAATGGAGATCTGGTGCTGGTGGGACGTACTGCTGTGGTCTGGGACTGCCTCTCCTAGACTGGTTTTGAGATCCTGACTGTGATCTGATTATCTGTTCGGGGTTGTCAACCCTGGGTACTGGTGATCCGTGCCTTGAGCTGTAGTGTTGCAAGCTACTAGTCATACAACGTTGAGAGCTGGATGATGAGATATGATTAGGCTAGGGCAGGGCCCATAACCTATGAGAATAAATGGATATGAGGACACTTGTTAAACAAGTGAGGTGACGAATACTATTGCAGCTCTAGAGGTATAGACAGTGAACTACTAAGTATTTATACTGTTAGCTACTGTGGCTGGGCAAGTCCATAAATATAACACAGTGGAGAAAGGCAGATACTACGATGTAATGTCTGATATCAGTTTGGAGTCAACGATGTAAGAGACGATGTAAGTATGGAGTATAACAGAAACTAGTTGGTGCATATGTGGATACAAGTGGATCGTGTATACTAATGAAGTGGAGAGAAAGATAAGATTGTTTGTTGTAAGTATAGGTCAATACAAAATTCCAACAAATGCCTAAAACGAGTGCTGTGCCAGTCGCCTATTCCACAGAAGTGATTACATGTGAGTTGGTTATCTTTTTTAAAACATAAATTCTGTTTGGCTAATTACTGTTGGACCTACCCCAATGCATGTGTACTGATCCTGCATGCACAAATGGTTGTTGAGGAACAGGAGTACCTATCCACCGGGATCCACGGCTACATCCAGCATACTCTAGCTTATAATTATTTATTCAATCTCTTACAGTTTATGTAACAATCACAAACTTTCCCTTCCACTTCCCTATCCTTATAGCAAATTTGTAGTGTAGTTCATCTCCCCTAATGGAACAGCAGAAATTATGAACCAGAACTCACCAATGATCAATTTGGAGTGACAATATTGGCACCGTGGCGTTCAACCTCGTATTCCGACCGCGTAACTCAATTTCATTGCTAATACTTTAACCGTTACTGCAAGTAGCATCTTTGCAATTGCAGGGAACTGGTCAATAGTGATATCATACAAATATCGGTAAGAAAAATCTCAAAGCTCTATCATAATTCACGACTCACTGACTGGGACAATTTTATCAGTCTGCAAGGCAACCATCGCAAACAGGATCAGCAGAGCTGAAGCATTTTCCAGGATGGTGATCTCCATTTTTTGAGTGGCTACATCCAAAATTGTCAGCACAGCGTTTCGCAGTGCAGGCACGCATGTAAACCAAACCTAAATTTTCTGTTTATCTGATAGCATTGACCAAGATTTTTTCGATTCTAGAGGAAGGAATATTCAGAGTATGGGGGAGCTAATGTAACAGGGACTACTTACCTTGGGTGTGGATCTTGAGGATAACTTGCGGCCTAAGTTTGAACTGCATCGAAAGCTTTTAAGCCTTCTAGAGATATCGCCCCTAGTCATGACCGACTCAGAACCAGAGCAACCGCCTTGATGAATCTGATAATCATCTTGGCGAGTGTTCGTTGCTGCTCGTAATTTAAGCAAAGATAGTGCAGTATGAGTCTTAATACTTGAATGAAACGCTAAAGAAAGCTGAAACCCCCAAGTTGAGCTAACAGCTCCCAGTGCATCATAATTAACTTGAGAAGGGAGAAAGCTCACAAGTGGATGATGCAGTTGTGTTCTTTCTCAGAGTCTCTCTGCTTCGGGAAGGTACTCCGTCCATAACTTACGCGTACGTCGACCCCGAGAATATTCAGGTCTGCACAGCGGGATCACATACTGTAACTAACGTCTTAGCTGATGCAATAGCTACCTTGTCGAGTGCTGCACAATGTTCGAGCCATCATACTTCTTCCTAGGTATGCATCTGGGGTTAAACGCTATGTGCCTATTGATGAACAGCCTCTACTAGTACTGATAAGGAGTAGAGGGATCAATCATCTACAAATACAAGGCCGCTTGTTATCCTTCCGCGTTCATGACCAAAAGTGATCATCAACTGCGTCTAAATCTCTACAGACTACATTTACGCTGGCTTGGTACTGCCAATATACTTATCAACATTTCCCACTCTGGTTCTCTTATGATCAATGCCATGGCGCATCATCAGGATCAGTTCTCTGGACTATCAAAATTGAATACTGTAATGAAATAGTTGTGGGCCAGCGCTAGCAGGTGGCAAGTATGAGGCCATAGCACTAGTCTTGAGTACCCAGACTATATACACATCTTGACACACTCCATGTGGTGTATACCATAGCACTAGCACTTCAAGTCTATAATCTATGCATTATTACACTTCTTTGTACCAGAAACCCCCATACTAAGTTACACAAGTACATATTGATTTGTTCACTTCTTTGTATGCATTGTGTTCATGTCCTAGTTTACACGGAGTCACATAAGAGAGGTTGAGAAACTGAAACACCAATTCGTTGTAGACAAGTGCTGTATACCCAAGGATAGACGCAAAATAGCCTAAGCAGTAAGCATCCCAAACAAAATCTCTGCAAAGGTGTGGGAGAGCTTCATGGTGGTATGAGAGAGGGAAAAACAAGGTAGACACATTAGACCCCTGGAAGTTGTCGGAGATGAAATGCAAAATTGACGGACAAAAAAAAGCGGTGGCAAAATGTGGAAAGAAACGGACGGGAGAAATCGGGACGTAATTGACATAGCCACCTGCAGAAACGCTGTGTAAACAACTCATCCTCATTTCATTCGGCCTTGTAATCAACCCCTTAGACTAATTTCCCCTTATTTAGTGCCGTACAGCTAAATGATACATCAAGACGGGAAGAGGTATGTATTGGGTATGTACTATGAAGGTGCCTGAGGCAATGGTTTTGTAACAATACCGAGCTTGCACTCTGGTGAATGATACTCAAGACGGGATGAGGTATGTGAGCTGCTGAGGCAATGTTCATTTCACAGTACCGAACTTGAAGAACTTGGACTCGGTGTCACATAGCCTAACAGTGAATTAGACTTCTGCCAGCCCAGGCGTATATAGGGAAAAAATTCTGACCCGTCCCTGTCCCCGTCAAAACCCGTCCCCGCCCTCGCGGGTCACGGGTTTACAACAGGGCAGACGGGTCTGAGGCAAACCCCGCGGGTTCACGGGTACCCCTACATACATTAAGTACTTATGCCTCAAATATCATCATACCCCTCTGGCATCTCATCTCCTCTGCATCCAGATCAGTTCACAACGGCCTTCTCTTTTGTCTGGTTTCAAGTTTTCCGGAAATGGGTGAGGCCTGAGGCCTGAGGGCGCATTGTCACTTGATTATTACTTTACATACATAAATGAAGCATGAGGATTTTTTTTGTGTATGTAATTATTGTAAGATCTACCTACGAATCTTGTACGAGTATGCCTAAATGTATGACTATACTTACAGCTGGTTGCTGTAAATAATTATGCTGAGTCGATCTTCTATAGTACCAGGCGGCAGGTTGGTTTACCTGTGTGACGGGTCGCGGGTTTGGCGCGGGATGAGAGAAGCAGCCCCGTCCCCGTTCCCGCCATACCCCGTCCCCGCAACCCGTCATTTCCCCGCTGACCCGTGCTATTTCCTAGGCGTATATAAGACCATGGACTACTCTCAGTCTCTCATCGAGGGAAGCATTTTCTAAGCTGATATCAACTGGCAATAAACTCAGACGCATCCCAGAACTCCGCCATTATGCAGATCACAAACCCATCCTTCGCACAAGCTCTATGTCTCCCAACCATATTCATCGCCTTTCTCTTCTTCGGGGTGGTCACAATTTTATCCCTGCTTATGCTTCCAGCAAGTGCTGCGCAACATGAGCTTTATTTCATACATTTTATGATCCATGGATATCCTCTTGGACCATTTGGCTGATTTTTGAACCTTTTGAACCAGCCCAATGCTTATGTATTAGGGGTGATCATGCGGGCCTTGGAATTGCTGAGGGACAGAACCTTTTACGCATCAACCACGAGCCAGCATAGACTTGCTTATTTTCTCATTTTTAAATTTATCAGCTGCAAACCCGCCCTCAGACCTCCCTGTCCTTGTAGCAGCTTTGTAGCACTGGGGAAAGATGCCACTGCTTCGCATGGCAAGTTACGAGGCCCATAGTAGGGTTGCAGCATTAGCCATATTAGGAATATCATACTGTGGTTATTCAGTAGATAAGTAATCATGCAATCAATGCCTATTCGTAAGGAAGGCGACACCAGGAACCGCTTACGTTTATGTAAGCGTGGCTGTGTAGCACTGCCACGCGCCAAAGTCGAGGTCCAAGAAGAAAAAAACTTTTAGGTAGCGAAAACGGTAGCTAGTACAACAAGAAGTATACTATCTGTACCCTAGATATGAAAGAAAGCTATGGAACAGCTTCTCGTGCAGCATGGAGCATTTCGGGTGGCAAGGTACGATGTCCATGGTACCTTCGGTTGGCCCAGGCAGCCTGTGCTCCTGTCAAGCCTTCTGCATATGTGTGAATATATCTATCCGCGCGATTTTCAAAGCTATCAAGAGAAAGGACACATCAGTAAAGAGGAACAAAATAGGATAAATTTGACCTACTGCCGAATCAGAACAAGTGGTACTTCATCCAGAGATTTTCTCACATTGGTCTTCATCTCTTGCATGGTTGAAGTGCGGGGACAGTGACGGTAGGTCACACACCCAGCACTAACCAATATTCATTGGCCAAAAGTTAGTTCGGAAAGGTCAAGTTTTCGAGGGACCAGGAAACTCATTTGGAAACGAAAGGTTTTCGTGCTTCAGAAATTTATCGGAAGCGGATCCGAGCCAATCGGATCGCTTGCCGAGGCTTCGGAAATTTAAAGTTTTCGAATCCATTTTCGAGCACCAGAGATTTGATGTTTCCTAATTAACTTCTGGCCATGGAATATTGGTTGCTGCTGGGTGTGTCAACTTGGATCTACCCCAGTACAGGGTTGTCTAACTGCTTGGAGTTCATGATGTCTTCAGAGTCATCCTCGTCTTCGTCCTCACTCTCAGGGTTCCACGGTGGGATAACATGTTGCTCCAGGTCTGCAAAGCGCGCAACAATTGCTGCAGCTTCTGGGATGGCAAGTTCAGGCTCCGGTGTACAGTTGTTGGAGGGATCTGGACTCGAAGGGTCAGAGGGTTTTTTCTGGTGCTTCAGATTTTGGGTGTTTGCAAGTTTTAGAGAGGCAAGACGAGCATTTTTGGAGTCTTTGTTTCGGGGCATAGGGAGACAACAGGGAGTTCATTTTTTACCTTTTTTCGTTGCTGTCGGCGATACACTGATGCTGCAACATTTTTCGAGGCGCGGATCACCTTTTTTAGGAGTATCTGTAATCTTATCATTTCCTTTTTAGGTATATTTATTATCTTATCTTGATTACATAAGATGCCATAGCTTGTCCTTGATTTTTTTTTGGGTATGCGAGAAGCATCAAAATGGTGATTTACGTTCAAAGGAAAAAAAGTCAATCTCAATCAAATTTTGGACTATTTTGCTGGTTCTGCTTCGTACCATCTCTTCTAAACTTCCATCTGAGCATATCCTACCATTTAGATTTCAAATATTGCAAGTAGTGCTGGTGGAGTTTCCTCATCATCGAGAGGGCGGGACTGCTTACATAAACGTAAGCGGTTCCTGGTGTCGCCTTCCTTACTTAGAACCCCAGTGTTTATATTGCTCGGCTTGTACAACCGAATAAAGGCAGGGCACGTTGCCGTTTAGCTGCTGTCAAGCCGGGCAACCGAGTTAATTAAATCGCGGCTTTTTCTGATGGCCTACACACTAAAACCTCGCTATATTCTTGAACCGCGTTGTAGCTGATCATGATTGCAAAAACAGGGCTGACCAATTGACTGACGGCGCGTACTTGTATGCTTGTGTATTGGCTACATAAATACATACATACATATCGCGGGGTGAAGGCGAAAGGACTTAGGAAAATCCGACGAGACTTGGGTTATGTCATTGTTTGTTCATGGTTGACGACAGCTTGAGTCGGATCGAAAAGCCGATGCGTCGTGAGTCTAGACCAATCATTCTTGGATCATTCGGTTGTCGGCATCATAGACTGGCCAATAGAAATTGCAGGCGTGGAAAAGTTGCGATTGAATTGCAAAGGTCGCCTAAGTTAACTGGGGAAAGATGCCACTGCTTCGCATGGCAAGTCACGAGGCCCATAGTAGGGTTGCAGTGTTAGCCATATTAGGAATATCATACTGTGGTTATTCAGTAGATAAGTAATCATGCAATCAATGCCTATTTGTACTTAGAACCCCAGTGTTTATATTGCTCGGCTTGTACAACTGAATAAAGGCAGGGCATGTTGCCGTTTAGCTGCTGTCAAGCCGGGCAACCGAGTTAATTAAATCGCGGCTCTATATTCTTGAACCGCGTTGTAGCTGATCATGATTGCAAAAACAGGGCTGATCAATTGACTGACAGCGCGTACTTGCATGTTTGTGTATTGGCTACATAAATACGTACATACATACATATCGTAAGGTGAAGGTGAAAGGACTTAGGAAAATCCGACGCGACTCAGGCTTGGGTTATGTCATTGTTTGTTCATAGTTGACGACAGCTTGAGTCGGATCGAAAAACCGATGCGTCGTGAGTCTAGACCGATCATTCAGTTGTCGGCATCATAGACTGGCCAATAGAAATTGCAGGCGTGGAAAAGTTGCGATTGAATTGCAAAGGTCACCTAAGTTAACTCAGCCTAAAGGCCTCGTAACAGGTACTGTACATCGAACAGCGCTGCTGGAAACTCAGGACATCATTCCTTTAGCTTGTATATGACCTGTCGGGACTTCAGTTTACAATTCCCAGTAATGCAATCCTCTGAGTCCGATCTGCCGAGTCCTGAGGTCCTTCGTCTTCTCCTCAAAACCTATCTTGAGGCTCACTCATTTTCAAGGGAATTTGAATTATTCTTCTCGTCGTTATCTCGAACTTGGAGTTTTGGACTATCATCTAATTAAGCTGACTGCTGCTCGAATTAATAAAAACTGGAGCGAAATGGATGCAACGTGATCTCAGGGAGAACTTGTAGCATCATTGGTTCTGGAATGAAAGAAGGGTGCGCGACAGGTAGGAAGAGATCTCTAAGAAGAGAGTAGAACAGGTAAAAGAGATTGGGGGATATTTTTAGATGGGAGCGCTGGGCGAATAGAGGAAGTGCGCGGGAGTGGAACCTGGCATATGACAAGGCTGTGTGCGATCAGCAGGAGAAGGAGTGGTAGATGGATGGTCACTACACAGCTAATATATTGTTCATTCTGCATGTTGGTTTATTACCCAGTCTGATGGATCCTGTTTCTTTTAGGGATAATATTTTAAATCATAATTGCTCATCCGCTGAGTTACATTTTACAGTTGTAATGGGAAAAGAGGATTCGGAGACTTTTACCGATTTTTCAAACAGCGTGTTCTTCGTCTCTTTTCTTGATGCTGTTGCCATCAGATACTGAGCTACCTGACCGACGGAGACCACCCTTGTGGGCAGTAAGATTCAAGCTGTTTACGCCTTCACCCAGTGTATTAACGCTGACGCCTAGGTGAACTCGGACAATGATAAGAGTGGGAGCCATCCCCTAGAATAATAAGGGTTAATTTTATAAATGTGAAGATAGCTAAGCACTCACGGCCAAGGTAGTCATCAGAGGGTAGAGGCTGGGGGATAATGTTACAACGTGAAGGATGATCTCAAAGACAATGACAGAAACTGGATATAGTAGTCCTGATTCAACACTGAAGATATGACAATTAGTTACCAGGGATTTTGCGAATATCTCACTAATACTTACATCAAGGCAATCACTGTCCGGTATCGCCTCCTAGTGTCATCCAATCCTTTGGCATCGGGATCCATTCTTTCAAGCTGCTTCATGATCCACCAGATCCTTCCAGCTAGAGCAGACTGAATTACTGTTTCAATTAAAATTTGAGGATAACTTACCGATCAGAAATGTTAGCAGTACATTGGAAACAATGTTGACACCGAAAAACGCTTCCAGCATTTTATTGGCAGCATTCAATAGCTGGGTCGCTTTTTCAAGGCTTAGGCTGCCCAAGAATACATCGATCAGCATAACTACAGCTGAGAAACCAACCGCTGTATAAGGAATGAGGATTTGGCCACTATCATGGAGCATCTCAATGCGCACCGTTATTAACAATGGATAAGAAAATCGGAAGGATTACAATTTTCCAGTTGGAGTTCCAAACGACGTAGCATCGTCGGATCTGAGAATAATGAATAACGGTGAGCCGGTGAAAGCTATCACTCGAGGAAAAATAACATACAAGGATGCAGTCTGCCAGGATACTTGTTAAGAATGAGTATTGAAATAATAAGAACCAACAGGCCTTTACTAGCTCACTTTGCAAACACATAACCCATCTCAGCCAGCATCCTACAAGAGTTCTTCATTAATTGCAGCCGCAGATAAGAACAAAAAACGCACTGCATAGATATGTTGAACCTATGAATCTGGAGCTTAGAAAGACCGGGATGAAGACCACCCAGACCAAACGTATTGTAGAGGATTGACGCGTTGGCAATGAGATCCGTCACCGTTACGACAGTTGCGATCACAAAAAGTAGGACTAGTGCCCAGAAATCCCATCGAGCTACAACGCCGGCTCCCCTTTGCGTAGGATCATGATGTACATAGCCATGCAGAAAGTAACGAGGTAGCAGCCTGTAATAGAAGAAATAGCGAAGCTAAGATTGTCTCTCTCCTTTCAGTCGAATCTTGGCATACCATAAACCAACGATTCCAGCTTGAAGAAAAATGCGCGAGTATTTCAATCTATGATTCATAAGGAGAGCTGGTAATACTACATACCATGGACTGGGACAAGTACAGCTTGAGGTCAAGACGTAGCTCTGAGACTGACGCAGTTGAGGACATCGTGCGTGGAGAGAGGGATTTGGGATAGCGGCCTCGATTCTGGGAAGAAACAAGGTCCCTCAGCCGGTACAGGAACTCCCAGACAGATATAAATAATCCGTTAGCTTCCAGTAATGACCTTTGAATGCTGATGTGCCACCTCGTTCACATGGCTGAAAACTATTCACTCGGGCTGATCATCATTGAGGCGCGGTAGAAGGTGGACTAAGCTGACCCGGGACCTCAGTTGATACTCAGGGCGCCGGATGTTTCAGTCGTTTCATGGGGAACCACAATCATGATGAGAACAGGAACTGGTAGGGCCTTGGAGATATCGGGTTAGAGTGGAGAGATGTCGTGGCTGCTAGCGCTTCTCTTCCCTCTGATGTCTCGCGGCCACCAGATGAGTAATTTGATCAACGAACGGGAACGAGGCAATAGCAGTTTTCAGCTGAGAAGTAATACGAAGAGGGCATCACTTAGGTAAAGACAGTGTGTAGAGTCAGTTCAATTCATCAATTTGCTAATGGTACAGCTAAACGCCACACTATAAAGTAGATTATTCTCTGTTGCGGAGCCATTGTTCGAGGCCTTGTTATCCACCCATTTAGCAGTTGCTGCAGGAAGGATCAGCGCATCCGCAATGTTCTGATATCATTAAGAACTGATTAATAAAATGAAACACGGGCATAGCATATCAATTATACTCACCAGGAGGGGGAGTAAACTGGGGCTTTGGACTGGCATTGACTTGGATCGCCAAGATTGCGATTGTCATTACGAGGAGCAAGGAGACGTTGTCAAAGGCTGTAAGCTTCATTTTCGATAATGATCTCTGCTATCGTCCGAATGAGAACGATAAACCGTCTATGAGCGATGAAGAAGTATTCAAACGTACGGGAGAAGTTCTGAAAGCAAAGAATGAGCGCAAACAGTCACTAACCAAGATGTATGCATACCTGGTGGCTTTGACACTTGGAATCGTAGTGAAATTTTGTGAAGGTCTGGCTGCTTTTAAAGTAGCTTTCCCTTTCCAGTCCCAAACTTAGATACTACAGAGCATGTTCCCAATGAAGTGCGGTGCTGTCCAGGAAAAGAGGCTTTGACATGGGAGTCAGCGAGTCATAATCGTGTTCGACCGACGGGTCTCAATGCAGCATGATGAACGCAGTGGAGCCAGTGGCTCCTGAGAAACCAAGCCAAGTCTCCGAGTGTCTAACAATGTTGCAATTACCTACTCTCATAACACATTCTGTCCCGTGGGTCAATCTTCCGCACCCTATTTTCGTTTCGGTCGCTGGCTTCTGCTCGGAGTCAATAACTGCTCCACCATGTCTAAGCTAAGACCAGATTACTTACGGTGCTTAAAAAGAAACTTCGCTCATAAAAGCAGCATGGTGAGAGGAAATCGGAAAAAGACTGATGCAACAGTAGCTCAATACCGGCAACCTAACCTCATACCCTCTTCCACAGTCTCTTATCTTGCGGGTTCCTTGTGAAAATTATGAGCCATTAATTGCATGCGTTCCAACCGCATTCGAGGCTGGAAAAGGAGTGGGGCCTTGCATCAACCAAAGAGCTAGGACTCCGAGTCTCATGAATTAGCTCACGGTGGGTCATTTACGGGAGGTGAGACGAGGAGCAAGGGACAATTCCGCGCCGCACGGTAGTTCTCGAAACACTGACAGAGAAATGAAAGTAAAATATATATATATCTGTATATTGACTCAGTCCAGGGTAGCATAGAATCACAGAGATAGGTAGAGAAGGATAGGTAAAACATCTAGAAAATGTCGACTCAGTTTGGTGTTTGAAAAAGAGTGGAAAACTCAACATCATATCACAGCTTGTATAGTACCAGTCCTAGCCCAAAGATAACTTCGCCTAACTTCCCCCCCTACGCCTTATCCCAAGTTTCCTCTATATCCCCTTTCCAAAAACTTCCAACCCAACGCCTAAGGCACATCATCAGTGCACCATACCAGATGCCGCCGTTGGAGATAGAGGGTACATAGTGGGTGCTTGTGGTAGCGATGAGTTTGAGGTGAAGGTGAGGAACGGAAAAAGAAAGAAACATCGAGAAGGTACGTGGTTAGAGGTAGACAAAGGGGAAGTCGTTTCTCCAGGCGACGCAGGCAAGACTGTTCCAGCCCTTGCGGTCATCGTATAGAGAAGTCGGTGCTACTAGTCGTTGGACTTGTGCTGTTCTTCACCTGTACCCCCCTGGTGGCATTCCCTTCCCATTTCCCAACCCGCCTTCCCCACTTTTCCCATACTCGCTGATCATTCATCCCCGGCATCCGACTCCTGATGCGTAGCAGCAGAGCACGCGAGTACCCAACTCGTCAATCCAGAGCCAAGGGCGTCTACTCAGCTGGACGAAGATACGACAATGAAGAGAGCGAGATGAGGGGTAAGAGAAAGGTGGCAGAGCGTATCCCCGACCGCGACGTGGGGGGACACAGTGAAATAAGCTGATGAGTTGATGCATGACCAGAATAAGGAGGAACGGTCAGGATGGAGCAAATGTTGACGGCTCAAAGAGGACCACCATCGCATGGCCATACGCAGGTCAGTGGATGGAAGGTAGGCTGGGGGCAGAATCGGCTTGAGTGGGATGGGTATTCGTCTGGTTGCGGAAAGGCTTGTCATCATCGTCTACTTTGAGGCGAGAAAAAGCGAATAGTCGTGTCCCAGTCGCATCCTCCGACTTCCATGGAGTTTTGAAAGACGGGGGCCAATAAACCCGACTGGTATTGGAACTGGCATGGTCGTTGACTTTGGCGGTGCTTCTTTGTTGCATAAGTTGGTGGAGGAGAGGGAAGAGGTCGCCGAGGAGGAGTGAGGGGAAAGAGGTGGACGAAATAATTCGTTGACAGTTAGAGTTTGGGATTAGAGTTTGGGATTAGAGTTGCTCGGTTGGGACATTGGGAAAGTGGGGAGGGAGAGTCATGAGTGCTGAGCGTGGGTGGTGAGAGGACGAGACTTGAGTGCCATGGTTGGGATAGGCTTCCTCGTTGATTGTAGAGTATGCGAGGGCCCATAACTGCCAGTAGAGACCGACTACCCACGGCCCATCGACGTCAACCTCACCTCCATACAGCAGTCAAGGTATCAGACTACACCCCACCCAACACTGACATTGATGAAATGAAAGCGAAAGCGAGACCGCATACGCCCCCACAGGATCTGGGGTCTGTCCAGCACATAACTGCGCCTCTCACCCCTTGTTTCTCTCCCATGCCTTCAGATGTCACCTCGTTTTGAAGCTCCAGTTTCTTGAGAACCGTCACCCAACTCCCCAGAAACTGTAACCACAACCTTGACAGGAGCCCATACACATACGGAAACCCGCATATGCTCAGGCTTTGCAAGGCGTACAGTCTCGGTCTCGATGTTATAGCGGGGGAGGAGTGGAGGGGAGAGGCATATAGAGGGGATGGGGAGAGGGTTGGTGTCTCAGACGGTGATAACTCTTGTGTCATGGATAGTAAAAGGGGGGATATCAGTGAGATTTGAGCTACTTGAAGCGTCGCATTTTTGTACACGTAGATGCTGAAGACGAAGGACGAAATGATATATCTGTAAGTTGAGAATGATGTCGAGTCATCGTCAGTCTCGACAACGACAAAAGCAAGGCAATGAGGGGAGTGAAGCAAAAACTCACCTGGCTGAAAAGCCAACCACAAGGACCCAATAGTAGGAAATCACACTATGACTCGCTGCTAACCCCTCGCCTTTTCTATGTCTACTCTCATCCTGGATTCTGCATTTTGAAGAGACGGTGAAATAGGTATCGATCAGAGTATAACGCTATAGTCATTTTGAGGCAAGGAGTCAGACATAGACAAGAATAGGGATGAGGAAAGTCGAGAAGAGGACAAGAGGAGAAAAGAAGAAAAACAAGGACAGACATCAGTAAACGAGTGCGTTCTAGGCTATATATACTGAGAAAACCTACTTCAAACAAAATAACAGCGGTATCTTGTCGGTGCCTCCAGCCTTGCATGGGTCCCGTAACCTCTTCAGTTTTCAGGATACTTGATGGAACTTGGACTGACACATTGCTACACGAAGAGAAGAAAGAGAATAGCTCACCAAGCTGCGGACCATCCGTGAAAGAGTGTGATAAAGCCAAAGCACAACGTGTGACATCGACGCAACGTGCTTGAGGGCCGGTTTCCGTCGGAGTGTTCCTTTGGCTCAAGTCAAGTCCCAACGAGATAAATAGGCTCTAACCAACAGTATGGGTATTAGGGCACAGTTAGTGAACATACGGAAGTGAGACATACCTAGGGACGACACTTCCCAGAGAACCACGGACAATAATGTACTCGTTACAGTCTGCAAGGTGGTGGAATTACAGAATGGGCACTCTACAACCGCCTAGACACGAACTTGAAGATGTGTAGTACCAATGTCCTCGGTACTGCAGGCTACACCTTTTGGCGGTGTTTTAGCCCCAAAAATCCGCCGAATCATGTCATTCTACTCCACTCAAGACGTTGAGAGCATACGTCAACGATGGTGGTGGTAGCAAAGAGAGTTACCAAGTAACTCTCGAGTCTCCTTTCATTCATCAATCCTTCATTTCAACCTTTCCCACTCGCAAATGGTACTCCAACTTATGTAGCTTCTCAGATGGATGCTCAAACAGGGCCTAACGATTCATATAAGGATTGAGTCTCAATAACGCCTGGGTATTCACACTACTAGTAATTCCGACCAACTACGAATGCCCCTTTCAACTCGAACTGCCCAGTGCACTGGTATCATAGCAATGACACATTTCTACTCCGATTATTTTTGCGTGTATATCTCGTCATTGGTGAAGCACTCTCATCCTACGAGAACTCCGAGTCTGTTGACTCTCTCAAACTCGCCACCAAAAATACTTCCCAATAGTTTTGCATCTTGCTATACGGTGAGTACGCCCTAATTATGAATCTGAGTCCCTCTGCTTTTTTCAGACCTATAGCGTTTCAACATTATAAGGTACGTACCCATTCAGTTTGACGTTGAACCATTTATACATTCCTAGCTGCGAGTCAGGAATAATGTATTCATTAGTTATTCTACCTGCCATGATGATATACGATATGCCTTCTGTTCTCAACGCCAATGACTCATCTGTTGCTCAATACTTACCACTGCTTCTGAGACTTCAGAAAGTTCTACGGAAAGACAAACAATGTATTCATGACCAGTAGGCAGAAGATAGATAGATAGTACACCTAAGGATGACCAGGCCCATTAATCAACCATTCTCAAACTGTTACATACATAGATTTTTTTTCCTTTCTAAATTTATAGGATGAGTATGCTGTCCCAGGTGCACTTTTATTCGTGCACCCGTATTGACACAAGTTGACACCCGTATTTATTCATAAGTTGACACCCGTATTCACTCAAAAGATCAACACCCGTATTCATTGAAAATTGGCACCCGTATTTATTCAAAAGTTGACACCCGGATTTTAATTTCATTTAATTTGCTGACATGATCTTCTGACGTGATCTCGGCTAATGATCAGTCACAAGAGTTACTTGTCACGCGCATCTCATTCCGCCATCCCCAGACGTTTTGGCTTCTGGAAAGGGTGTTACTGTAAGTAAACTCGTTTGCATTTAAGTCTAAACTCAAGCCTAATATGTAGCAATTGTGTAGAAAATAATTCCTTGAATAGATGTCATAATAAACTTGATACCTACTGCTCGCAGCTCCCTGGTAGCGACCGCTAGTGTCCGCTACTAATTGGCTACTAACATCAGAGCTTATGATTAACACACCATATGGAGCGTCACGTATGTTATTAGACAAAGAAACATATGAACGCAAAAATGAGCGGAGTATTAATTAGTAGTGGTATGTATAAAGGAGTGTGAAGAACTGGTGTGGCTGGGAAGCGTTGGATGGAAGGAAATGGAAATTTAGGTAAGAGTCGTAGTGGTAGCTAATGTTTGATTAGGTGAAAACTCCTCTGGACACATATAAAGCGAACGAATAAAATCGACGATGGATACTGTAGCAGACGTGACAATCTGATCCTCAACGTTCAATGCTCCCCATCCCGCCAAGCCTGAAGATAGGCAGACTTGCAGGAAGGTCTAAGCTCAGTAGACAGTGTTTGCTCTGCTAAATGGGTGATTTCATCGAGGGGAATGGGGTCATCGGGATCGATCAATCTCCTGCCTATCACACTCCACCATAACTCGGTCCAATAAGGCATGCAAAGACGTTCATGTCGACCAGCAGAACAGTCAGGACTGGGAGCTACTGTGGGAATAGATTGAGCAATTCTAGCACGCTCACGGAGTATCCTGGCATGCGCAGCACCGATAATCCCAATTATTCTGCCTCCTAATCTGGACATATCATCACCACGAATCTGCTCTGGGCCGCCACGGATCAAAGCATGTAAGGCTGGAATGAGCCAATCTTCATCGAGTATTGGCAAGGTAATGCTGAGAGCGACTTTGTCAAGGGGAGAGATAGGTGGGTCGGCTTCTTTGAGACGGTCGATAGCCCATCGTGAGCAATCCGGCATTATGAACCACCGGGAAGCATGCAGAAGTTTGATGAGCATGTCGACAGTAAAGTGGGGAGGATTTGGAGGACTGAGCAGAGTTCAGTGTGATACATAACAATAGTAAAAAGAAAAGATAAGTAGAGGAAACACTCACAAGTGCCAAACCCACTCTAGAATGAGAGCAAATTGTACGGCAGTGACACTGTCCAGAAAGATAGGCTCAAGAGTGGAAAAATCTGATGGTATGTCTACTAATCCCTGTGCTGAAGATGCCTTCTCCAGAAGTTTCTCGTAGTTCTTTGGATTGTGAAAGGAAGGCAGCTTCGAGAGTTCCACCAAGTCACTGACTAGTACTGAGTGCAAGCATAGTGGACTGACTGTGAATCGGAACAAGACATCTTCTGCCTGTAGGAGCGTGGAAGTTGAGAGGTTAAGCGGAAAATCAAGCAACAATTATGAGTACTACTAAACATACCCTGAAGACAACCATCCTTTCCTGATCAGTCCAGTACCACTTCTCATGGTGCTTCCACTGTGTCGCACACCCAGCCATCGAAGAGAGAGGGAAGAAAGAGAAGAAAAGAGAGAATGGGGTTAATCAGGCCAGTTACTTACGAGTGTCCTTTAAGGCAATCTGATTTCTAATCTATAGAGCGTGTTGTATATAACCCCATGACTGTACAGGCCATTCCTTCACCTCATTTCACCTCATTTCACTTCACTTCGATATGCCTGCAGATACAATTCCCAGTTTGCCGGCTTCCACTACACATGGACTTCTATCATGGCCTCCTAATGTCAAACATGCGTATACTGCTCTATCTGACATCTACTCTGCTGCGATCCAAGCACTCCAATCCGATTCGGAAGCACATCGAATGACGTTCCATATGGAAGCCTTAGTACAGGATGCTTTCCCACTGCTGCTTGCATTTGATGATGGCATCGACAATTATCCCACACTTTCTCAATGGCTGGAGCAGACAGCAACTATGTATGCAGACTTGTTTGATGATTTTTGCGCGTTTGCAGAGCGTACAGGAGGAAGGTAACTGCCCTTTCAATCTAAAATCATTAACTGATCTGACTGATATGAGTTAGAGACTCAAATGTATCTCAGTTACATGCAGTTAATATCGAAAGATCAGGAAAACGAGGCCGCCCACGGAAGGTACCTATCTATGAAGTCCTCAAGGATGCATTTGCATCTCATCGAGGCATCAGCCAATCAGAGATGGCTGATGTTCTTGGCATTCACCGCAACACCTTGTCGAGATATCTGAAGCAATACAATATCAACTCCCACAAGTTCAGTAACATCAGTGATTCCGACCTTGACACCATAGTCCGGGACTTCCGTGTTCATCATCCGCAAGCTGGAGTTCGGTATCTCAGAAGCCACCTTCGAAATAATCACAGTTTGCGGATCCAAAGGCTACGTGTCCAAGAATCCATTGACCGAGTTGACCCTCTTGGACAAGTACTTCGGCATTATACTGCTACTCGTCGACGCCGGTACAAGGTCTCACGACCAAATGCTTTGTGGCACATGGATGGACATCACAAGTTGATCAAATGGGGGATTGTTATTCATGGCATCATTGATGGATTTTGTCGAACGGTGCGATAACTCTCAAAGGATCGTGATTCCCCACATACTCTTACACTAATAAGTTTCTTAGATTGTCGGACTTCGCGCTAGCACAAGTAACAGTGCCTCAACTGTTCTGGATGTATTTATCAAGGCAGTTGAGAGATATGATTTACCTTCCAGAGTGCGTGGGGACAGGGGTGGAGAGAACAAGAAAGTCTCTGTCTACATGATCCTTAGGCATGGCCTTAATCGTGCCTCGTACATGTGGGGAAAGTAAGTTGTGACCTTATTCAAATTTCCGGAAATTTCAAGTCCTTCAGATCTACTAGAAACAGCCGAATAGAGCGACTCTGGGTTGAAGTGGGGGTGCAATTCGCAAGACCATGGCGTGCGTTCTTTTTGCGCTTGGAGGAGAAGCACAGACTCGACATCCAGAAGCCGGCTCATCTTTGGCTCCTTCATTATCTATTCTTGGACGAAATTAACCAAGACTGCGAACAGTTCTCTCAGCTATGGAATGCACATCCTATTTCAGGAGAAGGTCATAACAAAAGCCCTAATGTGCGTAGAGCACATGTCCTCTTATCTTTTCCATATTTTGAACATTTGTATAGGACATGCGATTTCTTGGCATGTATCAAGATGGTGTATATGATGACTGTGAGGGAGTTGATCCAACTGTGATTGAGAGGTTCTATGGTGCAGATGATGAGTCAGACTTGGACACAGACTCAGACTCGGACACAGACTCAGACTCGGACGCAGACTCAGACAACTCGGACTCAGACTCAGACTCAGACTCAGATGAGGAGGATTTGGAGTATAACTATGAGAGTAGTGACGAGGATGAGGCAGATGGAGATGATGAGTATTCATTCAGACACTTAGAAGGTTCGAAATTCTGTGCTCTCTTTGAATGACACACTCAAATTTTCCATCAGAACATGTAGCAGAAAGCATCCAATCGCAATTCAAGCATGCTGCGATCTCGGTGCCAAAGTATCCAGATCCTTTTTTCTAACAAACAGCGTCATGACTTCACTGCTCTGTTAGAGGCTGTTGTGGGTGAGAACATCTTACCATATGGATATAACATACGAGATGATGAATGGGATGAACATGGTTATCCATCGGTGGAGATTCTGCGATCAGGACGTAGGGGTTCGAGGGAGCAACGAATTGCATTACCTGTAGATGACTGGCTTCCTCGTGCGCGACTGTGGGTTCAGTCCCTGGTGGCCATGAATGATGTTTTGGCAGCTGACTAGCTTACTACCCCTGTTTGTAACTGTAGAGATGAACCGATGAGGCATTGAAGCAGAAGTTTTCAAAGAGATCACCTCAAAGGAGTGAATATTCCTGAGCTCGCAGTATCAGTACCTTCTTGGAATGTTCCAAATGAAACCTTCCTTTGGGGCATTTCATTTGGTGGTGGTTCCTTTAGTGAGCTTTCATTTGGTGGCATTGCTTTGCCACTAGCACATCAGATAGAATGTTCCATATGACACTTCCTTACTTCATTCCAAAATTACACACAAGCAATGGTAGTTTGCAACTGCATAATAACGTCGTGAGGCAATGTCTCCAGAGCTAGCCCACAACCCAACTTTTGTCGTTCATTGTTTCCTTAGTCAACATCTGTCGTTCCTTGGTTCCTTGGTCTCTTACAGTGAATTGCTGTCATCTCTGTCGTTCATTCCTGTTATACTCCTTGTGCTTTCCATCTATCTGTCTCCATGGGCTCTCGTAACAAAGGCAAAGGGAAGAAGCGCGCTCGTTCTCCCTCAGACTCAGAAGACGACTCCAGCTCCAGCTCAGGCAAAAAGTCCTTGGGCCGGGCACTGAAACGTATCCGTGCAAAACAGTCCAAGCCCAATTCTTCTTCCTCATCGAAACTATCCACTTCTTACCTCCAGGCAGCTGATAAGGAGGCCAACGCAGGTATGAGGAGGGTAGCCCAGAAGAAACCGAAGAGAGAAGAGGAGGTATCTGAGGGTAGTTCATCTGCAGTGCGTAACCAATGACCCTTCCGCTATATTTCATTTTGTTGACTATGTCTATGGATAGGACATTGCTGAAGCCTACAAAGCACCATGGCTCGCTGTCCTTCCTGAAGGAATCCAAGAACAAGAGGTGCGTTTAATCTTCTGTATTTAATGAAAAACCTCTTTCTCGTTCAGACTCTTCTGATTGTTGGATAATTCTAGACTCCCCCATTTTTTATGCTGGAAGGTTGCGATATCAGAGGAAAAATCCAGTTCATGGACACCACCCTTGAACATCTCAGAGCATGTGGCCTTGCTGCTTACAGATGCGAGGGATATGTGATCAACAAGGATGCAACCCCTGATGATGTGATGAATTTGCTTCTCGAGCATCTTCCCAGGCCTTTCCGATGGTGCCGTCTCAATAACACTGTATTCAACCCTTTCAACAGTAATTTCCTGGAGGATACTGGCCCCAGATTTGTTCTCCCCGTCCACCTCTGCACTCGTGAAGGAAGACGCCTCACCCTTGCCCCTGGAGTGGAAGCATATTTCCTACTGGTGAATATATCAGACGGATTTGCAAGTCGAAGTCAAAGGGCTCATGGATGAACAATGTCTTGGTCTTTGGTAAGTATTTACTCTTTTTTGTGTGTGATTATAAAGTTTTTATGCTTTATATTCACAAATATAATCCTTAGCATCGTACAAGACTATTCCACAAACTTATCTTACTGCCTGGAGCAAAGGTGAAGACCCTTCCCCTTTTCCACCTTCCCAGCCCCTCTTTTCCTCATACTCTTCGAACTCTTCAAACCAAGGATCTGAAGATGAGGGTGGAGAGGATAGATCGCAGGAGGGACAGGTTTCAGAGGGTAGCAGGTGTTAGTGATGAAAAGAAGATGCAGAGTATGATCGTGATCTTAAAGAGGTTCTTCGTCGGAGTCGGTGGAGAACTCAAGGAAAACGAGATGTATGTTGGATAATTCATTATTTTCATATATTGCTTCTGATCAGAATTTACCAGCCATTGTCTCGTGCAGGTGAAAGTTCTACTGCAGTCATCACCAGCAACGACGAAGATAATGTTCCTTCTCCTCCTCACCGCAGCCATCCATCTGCTCTTATCACAGGGCTTACACAGAAGTTCTCTTCATCTCAGTCAAATGCATTCAATGGTGGTATGAAGACCTTCGTGTTTGGCAAATAGCACAGTTTCTTGATCTTATGTCTCAATACACTATTGCACGGCCTCTTGTGTATATACTCTGGCACAGGCATGTACATATCTACTACTACGTACCTTTTCTACAGTCCAGTTTAGATACCAGATCAATGGAATTGATCATTTGTTGACTGGAACACTGGTTTGATATCAGCAAAGATGGCAAAGATGAATGACTTCTTAAGTAATTTTACTTCTTTCTTAGAAGATGCTGTACGCATTTTGGATATCTTTGTACACAGCTTGAACAATGAGAATGCTGTTTCCAGAATGCTGATATTGCTTGCATAGAAATTTTACATCTTCACATCATTCTCAGAGATACTGTACATATTTTGGATCCCTTTCTTCACCTCTTAAACAATAGGAATGCTGTTTTCAGAATGCTGGACTGCATAGTAATTTTACATTATTCTTAGAGATACTGTGAACATTTTGGGAACCTTTCTACACTACTTGAACAATGGGAATGCTGTCTCCAGAATGCTGATATTGTCTACTCAGCAATTTTACATCTTTCCTAGAGATCCTGTACACATTTTGAATACCTTTCTACACATGTTTAACAATGAGAATACTGTTTCCAGAATGCTGTTATTGCCTGCATAGTGATTTTTATATCTTTCTCAGAGATACTGTCCACATTTTGAATATCTTTCTACACATCTTGAACAATGGGAATGCTGTTTCCAGAATGCTGATATTGTCTGCATAGTAATTTTATATTGTTCTCAGAGATTACTGTTAACATTTGTATACCTTTCTACACATCTTGAACAATGAGAAATTATGTTTCCAGAATGCTGATATTGCCTGCTCAGCAATTTTACATCTTTCTTAGAGATACTGTACACATTTTGGATATATTCCTACACATGTTAAACAATGAGAATACTGTTTCCAGAATGCTGATATTGCCTGCATGGTAAATTTATCTTTCTTTCTCTCAGAGGATACTGAATGATTTTCATAGATATCTTGGCGCTATTTCATACATATATTACAGATAACCAGTATTATCACAGGAATGTCTGGTTCTCGAGATGCTCTCTCTGTTGTGATGGGTGAAGACGTGTCATGGTAATCTGACCTGCATGAATGTCAGTCAGGTTGAAAAGCAATTTAAAGCCAATTTACCCACTGATCAACTTTGTCATATGTATGCTTTCTTGAAAGTGTACCAGTATAAAATAGTGATGATAAAGGGTTGGGGAATGGCAGTGAATGGAGATAGGACACAGATTGAGGGAGGAGTGGAGGGAAATAACTTTTCGACTTTCTCGATCGCTTGGTTCTGGGTGGATATAATAGTACCATTTTCTTTGGAGATTTCTTCAAATCTCCGTTGAAGTACCTCTACTGTGGGGGTCTTACTGACACCACCACGTCTACCTGTCGCAACCTTTTGATTGTAGTCAGATCTAATCGTACAGGCCAGCAAGATGAAGCACAGTTACCTTTGTGGTGCGCCGACCAGGACCACGTTTCAATGTGTTAGAATCATTTGGATTTAACTTGTTGCACTTCAAGTTATGGAAATTGTCTGGGCCAATAGTAGTAGAATAACCAGCTAAGCGGTGATCCCTCTGCTGCTACCTGCCAAATGCCAGCTGTAATCAGTTTTGACTAGGATTCACTAGTCATAATCACTTACCAGCGTGTTGACGGATTTTTTTCCCCTGCCACTCAGCCTCTACCTGGGCACGGACTACTGTGAAGAAATCTCCACGCTGCCAGACAGGTAGGATGACCGACTTGCGAGCCGGATCAGTGATGAGAATGTGCTGCGAATTATGAAGAGTTATAGGGTTGGCCTACGGCATAGAAAGTCAGATTATATTGGTATATGTACATAAATATGTGTGAAACAGAAACATACCAATAATGTGTAATGGATCTAGTAGTCCCATCGATGCAAAGAAGTTGAACATCTTGACAGGAACAGAGACAAACGCTTTTCTGAACACCAGCATACACTTACTGGTGTAGTTTCGATCTGCCCTCTCATTGAAGGCAAAAGGATTATTAGAGTTCATGCGGACGGCAATAAGATCTAAAAAATCCTTTGAGAAGTGATTGTGAAGATACCGAAAAAGGGAGTCAACAAAGGATCTATAGATCTCATCTGACTGGCAGATCAGTCGTGCGGGAGTACCGGGAAAGAGACAAAGTGAATGAAGGCTGTCAGAAATGAGATGACGGCCAAAAGGACTGAAGGTCATAGAATCATCCATTGCAGAGGCAATGGATGGAGACCTAGCCCCATTAACTATCCCATCACGCCATAAGTTTAGCTGTTCTCTGACCAGAGAAGGTTCCTGAAACCAATCAGGCCCACATTTGAATGGAGACCAAATGACAGGCCACATCTATATCACAGAAATGCGAGAATTAAATGGTGTATCATTCGGAGTAAAAACATTGTTACGCACCTCTGAACCAGGTTCAAAGTCACTGGTTTGCCAAGGACGGCTCAACGAGGTAACGTGTAGCTTGACAAGGCGAGAGAAGTCGCAAACTGCCCATACCCAATTGGCGGTGACAATAGCCATAAAGATAGATATGTTACGATGGTCACGTCCGTTTGGAAGTGGCTGTGAGTTTGGCTCAACAAACCGACTTGGGACTGCAAACACTCGCAATTTCTCTGCCTTGATCTTGTCACTGTTGTTTCCGGCGAAACTAGAAGCAATGATCTCTTCATAAACCTCTCGGGACATCTGTATAGGATGTGCCTCCAAGCCCCAAGAGATCGTGACACAGTGCTATCGAACGAAGAAAGATATGCCGCATAAGACAATACTCCAAAAGAAATAATAAAGAGACGCACGTAACCTGCTGCTACAGCAGTGTACTTTCCACAAGTACAAATAAGAACAGGACCTGGTACTTTGGGGCATAGAAGTTGCTCGCAGCACCGATAGCGAGCCTCCTTGATGCGCATCGAGTCATAGACATTGCAAACCAGCGGTTCAAGTGGCTCTAGTGATGCGTCGAATCGGCTCTGGTCAACGGTAATCGTGCAATAATCTCGCTGAGCAGTACCAAGAGCAAACATAGAGGGGTGGATGCGTAGAAAACCTAACTAAGCGTTGAGAATGAAGTAAGAACAATATTACTGATTTGCCGACCTTCCAATGGCTTTTTTGAGCGTCTGGCATGCTCCTTAACACTTTTCTTGAACGTTTCACCGAATACAAGGGCCTCCGGACCCTCAGGCATAGTGGCGAGAAAGGTAGTGAAGCGTGCGTGGAAGTGGTTGAAGAATAAACAATGCGCGACGCGTTTGAATCAGGTGAATCAGGTGATAAGTCACAAGACCTGCGCCGTGAGAACTGCTCAATTAGGGCTATCTAACCAGATTCGATTGATTACATATGGACTGTACACTTGTTTCAATACGGGTGTCAACTTTGAATCAATACGGGTGTCGATCATATGAGTGAATACGGGTGCCAATCAATGAATACGGGTGCCAAGTCTGAATGAATACGGGTGCACTTTTTTGTCAATACGGGTCGAATAAAAGTGCACTCGGACCAGCATAGGGTCAGAGCCGCTTTTGCAAACTTGAAAAAACGACTAGTTTTTTCGAAAAGTGAGATTTCAGACGGATCGAAAAATGATCAAAAAACGACATCAAAAAACGGCTGAAAACACCAAAAAACGCCCGCGTGAAACACCCTAATAGTACAAAAAATTTCGTATATAAGTTCAATTAAATAAAGACTCATTAAAAGATTCCCGAAGTACACTACTGTCCAGCTTGAAATCCGTGACCTGGTTCTACACTCCTCTTGTCCTCAGTGATTGGAATTTTGGGTGCGTTGCTACAACATTTTTGTGTTTTCTTCGGCGTTTTCTTGCCCTACTCCAGGACTTGCTTGCTCATTTCTCCAAACTTCTCAACAGCGCATACCCAAATTACATCGACGACTGGCTTCCGCTTCCGGACTGTGAGTATACATATCTGCCGTCCCTCCCTCCTTCCTTCCTTCCCTGCTCCTTGCTCCTCTACCTCTCTATTTCTCCCTCTTTTCCCCTTTCTTTCTATCTTTCCCTCGAATATTTATTCCCGAGTATGTCATCCCTGATACTGAGTATTACACAAAAAAGGTTGACAGGGCAACACCGCTACCTCCCACTATCCCCATCTCGAAGCACTCAAAGCATCCGTTGACCCGGAGCATATGTTTCGAGACTCAACAACTAGCACTATTTGAATCTTTACCTTTCGTTATATGCATTTTCACTGGATATTTATGTTGACTCTGGCTTACACCTTGTTCTTTTGTTCTCCTTACGTATAGATCTGCGTTAATGGTAGGTGGCATGTATTGCTATTGAATCAGTACGGATCAACGGAGTGTGGCATGTCTAGCACAGAGGAATTGGCTAGATAAACGAGGACTGTAGTTACTAGCACAGAGATGTACTGATGCAAGAGTGTGTGTATTCATATCAAACGAATGTCATCATTTATTGAAATAATTGGGCTGCCTGTAACATTAAACAATGTGTATGTCAAATTTTGATCTTTCCTACTCAAAGCCTGCAATTGCACTACATTGATCGCTAGTGAAACTGCTCCTGGTTCAGCAGAGGAGGCAAAGTGCAGTGATGTGATGTGCACAGGCTATTGCTATGTACATGTAGCAGAACTTGAATTTCTTAGAAAGAATACAAAAATCGCGAGAGCTCTTCCAGCTAAGACTTACCTATGCCATGGCAGAACAGAATTTGAACAAGAGATATTGGGAAAAAGGACGGCCCAGTACAGAAAGAACAGTTTGAATCAATTTTTTTTTTGCTATGTAGCTATGAATATATCTTTACAGGAAAAGAGAAATAATAGTAGAAATTTAGAACTTCAATTCATCCAAGATATCACAAATACAGGTATATCAGTGTGATCCAAGTAATGTTCAAATCAACTCCACCCTCTCCTCTTTCCATGGAAGATCTGCAATCATTTCTGAAGTTCTACCATGTCTCCCTTCAGTAGGTTGTGATTTTATAAAATAGGATATAGCTTCCCTCTTCACTGGAAGTTCAAATGAAGCAACCCTCCTGAATGCTCCTTGATAATGCTGTACACTTTCTAAGATGAGATAGAATATATGAGAAGCCTCTGCAACACTCAGACTGGTGGAGTCTGTATCTATACTAGTAGGAGAGGACTGGGAACTATCATAATCATCAGGCCCAGGCCTAATCCAGTTCTGAGACAAAGAAACTTTAATTACTGCGAATTGTTGTCCTGCATATGGTTCATGTTTTTGAGCAAACTCTGTCCCCAAATATCTCTCACTATCTGAAGCATCAAGACACAAAATTTCTCTCAAAATCTTCTCAAATGCCAAGATGCCTGGATTCTCTTGTGCTATATTTCCATCCTCTTGAGAATGAATCTTCATCCACATGTCTGAAAGATATACCAAAGGTGCATTAAACTTGAGTACAAGATGTCCTGTAGGATTGAAACGCTCTTGGTCATCTGCAATTGGTGATTGAATCTGTGTTAAGAAACTTTGCTTAATCACATTTCGTGAATACACGGCATTTACAATGCTTGCCCAACTCCATGACGGTGCATTTGAGCTCTCTTTTTTTGAAATCATACTATGACACAAGAAATTTCTATTGTGATTACTTTCCCATTGCAAACCAGACACCCAGTTACTAGACCATAATCCAGCATAGTATATTGAACAAACACCTTGTAACTTCAAATTTTCCTCCATTATCCTTGCTACCCCAGCTGTTGCTGCCAACTTGTCTGAATGAAAAGTGAACAGTCTATGCAGAAAGTCATTGACTATTTCATGAAATTCATCCAGTAGTAATTTATGATAAATTTGATCAGAAATGTCTTTGAGATATACTTGCTTCATTTGGTAAGTACAACCCAGCGAGTTGAGATTTCTGTGAGATTCATGTGTCTGTAGGTGCCTTTGAGTGTAAGTGCTATTTCTTCTGCTTGCTCTTTGAGTAAATCAACATATTCACCATCCTCTTTTACTACACATGTTGGGCAATACCAGCTCATTTGGTGCTTTGTGAAGAATATTCCACTTGTAGCAGATAGATATTCTTGTAGAGTCCAACCACGAGTACTCCAAGGACCTGGGTTACCACCCAACAGTCTAGTTTCATGATTGGCACTGTCACTATCTTCAGATGAAGCATAGGTGACAAAGATTTCGCTACTTTCTATCCTTGATTCAGGATCAGATAATGACAAAGCAACTTCAGGTTTGACCATTCTGTTACTAAGAAATCCTTGACTTGCAGAGGCTGAATCTGCTGCAAACAATGTGACAACAGCATTTCTATACACATCATTCATGCAGGCTGCCTCTGTTCTCCAATCCTCTCTATCATCCTGAATGATGCATAGAGCATCAATCCAGAGAAAAGGAATACCCAGCCCCCTAGTCACAAAAATGGCATCTTTAAGTGTTTGAGGAAGCTCTACCCATGGGATGTTTCCCTGGAATGCATCTAATTTGTTTTTTATAAGCTTCAAATGTGTATGGCTATCTTGGCCCCAGCAATAGCTTAGAGCAGTATATTTCCCAGTCAATCCTTTGGTGATTTTGAGATGGGGTCCATTCACATCAATAACTCTGGTGGGTAATTGAGTGTTTGATTTGATTATTTTTTGACAGACTTCATGTTTTTCTGAGCAGTCTTTCAGCCAAGTGTGAGCTAGGTTTAAAGTGGAAGATGTCCTTGATTCCTCTTCAACACCCCGGCTCCAGATGAAATTGGTGAGAAGGGAGTTATTTTTTGGAAGTGTATCTGTCAAAGTAGTAAGTAAGTAATGCATAGTAAATTTATAGTAAGTATTTTATTTATTACCACTCACCCCTCTTAAAGAAAAAATAAAGCAAACCAATGTTATACTCAGGGAATGAATTACTGCTTTCAAAATGATTTATATGCCATAACCCCATCCCACCCTCTCACGATCTTTATCCAAAGAGTCATGAGCTGGCCCAATGTACAATCCCCCTTCAACCATCTGGTTCCTTCTGATCAACCTCCGAATTCTACTCAGATCATCTTCTCCAGGTAATGGAAGCCTATCTTCAGTAAAACCCAGCCCAAAACAGTTTTTGGATCTGAGCCATTCGAGGATGAACATCTTGCATAGGGGACAAACATGACTGTGACCACCCGGGCTGGTGGCATCAGACCCAAACGCACAGTCAGTCAACTCATCCATGCTATTATGATGGTTTGTGCATTCGTCTATCGAGCGCATACGCCAGCCTAGGCCATCGAATCTATGTTTGGATTGGTCCGTCCAGGTTGATGGCCGTAGGATTATTTCGCGAAAATCAATGCTGGCACAGAATGAACACAGGCTCGATTCCATCATGTTAGTATGCTGGAAGTGGATCAGATCAAGTTGCTAGATGTGGTCGAATAGGAGCCACGGCCTGGTAGTGAATCTGACTCGCAAGAGGACGGATGCGCACAAAAAAGTCATTAGCACATGACTCTGACACTTTCTATTGACCGTTGCATAATTTAAGGTTTGGTGCAACAATAAAGTTCAGACACCGAGCTATGTAAGGCTTCTTTTTACTCAAAGCCTTGAGAATTGTATTTAAGTTTCTTATAGTACATACAAGCTAATGGGAATACGCGTATCAGCAGAGTCGGATTCGTACCACTCCGTCAAGTTGAGTTTTTGACGAAGCCTCGATGTACAGTTGGCGAGGATGCGTTTGAGATCGTCCGACTCGAGCAGGGTAACTATGGGTAGGGCAGCGACGTTTGCTACGCTGCCAGGTTTGGTGCTTCTTTTTAAGTATGATCAAGTGGCGCGCCGCACCCAACCCTACAGAAGGGATGGGCGGTGGGACCACTGTGAATTGAAAGCCACCTACCAATACAGCTCGAACGCCGTCTGTTCGATCGAAAGGAAGCCTCTGGATGGATACTAAAGGGGACAAATTATATCTATTCTCTTTCATTTGCAGAGGTCTACAAGTGCCTTTATTCATATCATACATTCAATACCTTTTGCTGTATTGCAATATTGCCTTCCCATCAGAGAAGAAATAGCACCGGAAAAGATAGCCAGCAAGGAGATCAGGAGAGAAGGCAGGAACTAAGTCTTACCTATAATGATATCTGCTTTCCCGTCTGAAAAGCTCGTGCCCACAATACCTCCGATCTTCTTGTGAGTTTAGGCAGTCCAGGCAGTCGAAGTACTACGGCTTCATTGAATCGCCACTTCCTTTATCCCGGGATCTGCATGATTCATGCATCAATTAACCAGACTGTTCCTTGATTTATCTGCTTCCCAGCAGTTGTCGATTTGTCCCTTTTTCGGAGGCCAAAACGCTAAAATCTTTAAAACTTTTTAAAGAATGCATGGATGTAACCATTCCTATAATTGTTAAAAGCCATGGATCAACCACAAGGCTAATGCTTGTTTAAAAAACCCATTCTCGCATGGAAATTAGCTTTGGACCATCCTATCGCTTTGGGCTGGAACCTCTTGGGACCGCAGGTCACGCGTTGGTAAGTGCCGCTCATTCTAGACTCGGAATTATCGGAATCCATCGGACCATCGGATATTCAGCCTCATTACTCCTTTCCAAGGGGTGTCGGGGATCGGGATTTGGGATTCGCCGCTTTTAGAATTGCTGTGCTCTCACTGTTCCCCTCAATCGACTATGCGTGATTGGGACTACCTTGCCTAAATATAATGTATTGCTGCCCATAATTCTTCTTAGAGACAGAATTCTTGTTAGGACCACCATACCGTTTTGGGCTGGGAGCACAGATCCACGTGTCTGTAATTGCCGTCAAGTCTAGACTCGGATTGCCGATGGGCTCTGCCGCTTTGGGTGCATTGCGCCCTGCGCCCTGCTCATTCGATAGTAATGGAGATGCATTGCAGCATAATAGACAGTTTGCGCAGCCACGAGCCTGCCCGAAATGGCACGTGCGCGTCACGAACCACCCGAGAAGCTGAGTTGCGCCTGCACCAGTCGAAAATGGGCATTTCTGTATTTCTCATACATTACACTGCTCACATCACCTGTAACACGTCGTACTACTCAAATGGAAGTTGTTTTGCTCCAGCAACGGCAAAATTTCCAACAGCTTCTCCTTAAAATTGCGAATGTCGTTGAAGAGAAAGAGAGTGATGCAGAAAGTGGTTCACGGCCTGGTGGACCGGTAGACTTGGATGAGCTGGCAGATACAGTGTGGTTAGAACAGTTTCGGTGCATCCTTGTGCATTGTCAACCGCAACACCAGCTCACATACCCTTAAACAGGTTTACTCGCAACAAAATATATCAACTCACAGAGGTCCTTGACTTACCACCATTCGTGCACTGCAAGGAGAACAGAATAAAGGAGGATCGTGTCACAGCCCTTTGCATGCTCCTCAGACGTCTTGCCTATACTGGTCGTCTAGCAGACATCCGTATGCAGTTCGGCTGGGAGCGAAGTCGTTTCTCTCGTATCACTCGTGTCACAGCTGCGACAATCTTCAACCGTTGGAAACCTCTTCATCACGAGCTGCGTTGGCATTGGTCTGGTCATTTTCGATGGCTTGTCGACGAGTAATGGGCATTTTACGGAAAGGTGATGGGGATTATACAGTCTACGTGTCTACGGTGGGCGCAACTCAGGGTTTCGAGCGGTTCGTGATGCGCACATGCCATTTCGGGCAGGCTCGTGGCTGCGCAAACTGTCTAATGTATTATGAAAGATGTGGGCCAGCCCAGGCGTGGCGAGTACAAGGCCAGAAGGTAATGTTGAAAATACAAGAAATGAAAATAAAAATGAATCATGTAGGTTTTCTAACTTGCGAAGAGGATGAAAAAAGGCAGCGAGAGTTGCGGCCCGGAGCTTAATAATAGGGGCAAGTGACGGAAAAAGACGGACGGGGAAAATCAGGAGGCTTTAAACATAGCCACACGCAAAACCGAGTGTAGAAAACTTGTCCTCATTTTATTTGGCCTCGTAATACATCGCGTGGACGCGAACGGAATTTGCCGGCAGTAGGCGCAGCCCACCTGTTGTGTCGGAACTAATATTTCTTTCCGTCGGATCACACCAGGACAAAGCTAGAAACACAGCCCCACGGATCACTCCGGTCCAAACCTGTTTATCGGACGGATAGACGGGACCGTTTAAGCATAGCCACAAGCAGAAGTCGAGTGTAATAACTCAACCTCATTTCATTTGGCCTCTAACCAGATGTTCTCGAGAAAATCAATTTTGGATGCTAAGATAGAGGCAGCCAGGAGCCAAGACCCTTACTAAGCAGCTTACATAATGTGGGAAAGCGCAAAATCTGCCTGGCTCCAAATTTTTTTTGTCTCAACAATAAACAGAGCGCCGGCTGAGCTATAGCTAAGCCTGGGCTTGTGGTGCACACTTACATGGACACAGCTCTGGAACAAGGCTGTATTTCTGTATAGCACAGTAATGACAGGTAGTCTACCACTTCAGAGCCTCAGGGTTCTCAATACTTAGTGAACTTCCGTATTTTATGATGAGATCAGAGCCTTTCTGCATGGTAGCAGGTGTCAGACCGACTCGGACGAGGTTCCATTTTGGGCTACTGTATTGATTAATAAGCTTACTAAGTGCACAGCCACATGCCAAATCTGAGAGGTCAAAAAACCAAAAACTGCTGCAAACACTAAAAGAACACTTTTTGAGGTCACAGAAAAGGTTGGAAATTTTTTTGTTAAAACTTGAGAGTAAAGTAAGATATCATATTTCTGCTCAATAGGAATTGAAGTACATGGTTCTAGCTACAACTCCTATGAGCAGAATCATGAAAAAGGATGTGGGACAGAGGAGAAGTGGTTGTCGTTGTTGACTTGCTGAGCTTACATAAGAGGTGTCGGTTCCTGGCTGCCTCTATCTTACTGTTAAATATATGTGATGGTACCATTATTTTTAGGTCCAACTTGGCATGTCGGGCTTGTACTTAGCCTTGCCTGCTGCCAGTCACATTTGGACTGTTCCTTTCAATGCAGCCTATATTGAAGATATCTGATGCTCTAGGCACAATTAATTGAGAAGAAAACATAAGTCTTCAGTCAACTAGGTGTATCAGGCTCCCAACACCCCCCTTATACTTATGCCTGTAATCAGGCCTGCAGACCTGATATTTTGGCCTTTGGCTCAGTTTTGAGTTGGCTGCTTCCCCAGTTGTCTAGTTCATAACAGTTGTCTAGTTCAACAGAAACACCCTGTTCCATGTTTGTGTCTCAAAGAGCCTTTTACTGTGATACAGAATTCTTACACATACCTTTGATTCACTTACTGTTTGATCATGCAGATCATGTCAAAAGTGATAAAGCTCTACCCCCTCTAAC